>BDJD01002078.1:0-13895 GCA_002564525.1 Rosa multiflora
CCAAAATACCAGGATGAAAGATATATTGGATATAAAAATAGCAAAAAGAGTCCCACAAGATGTTTCATTCGAATTTCAAGTGAAAGAGAAGACAATGACAATATGGGTATTGCTAAAACTTAGTAAGAAAGAAGGATGTCTACAGGGTACTTACAGGTCTCAAGAAGTCAACGTGATCGACTTCTAGAAAGCAAGGCACCAGGCCAGCAAAAGCATAAGCTGTGGAGAAAGCCAATTCAAATGCTCTGTGCATTAAAAATCCTCCAAAGATCCGACCATGGATGTTTCTCTGCTGTGGTTGGCAGATCAATGAGTTCTCTAAGCTGGTATCCCTCAGAAGAATGCTATCTCTGTCTGCCAAGGCAGGCATATCACAAAAGATCCTTCCCTCCGCCAACAGGCTTTCAAGTCTATTTACTTCTCCATTCTCAAACTCCCTTTTTTCTCCTCCTTTCGTTCTCTTCCTCAGAGTATTTCTGGTTTCTGCTTCCTTGAAAAGCAATTGTTCTCTTTCAGTTTCTGGTAAGAGCCTATTAACTGGAGCAGCCTTCCCAGTCTTAGAGTCACGAGCCACAAATATGAAGTTGGCTGAAAGGGCTAATGAGTCGGAATTGTCACAGCCTATAAACAAATTTTCTTTGTTAAGTCGAATCAGTCACAGCATAAACCAACCACTTCACATGAAGAGGAGCACAGTGCAGACAGGTAAGCAATTAGATGGGCTGGTATATAATATGAAGATCCATTTTTCAGTTGACAAACTTGATAATTAGTGTTTTAACAGTCATTTTGTAGGATTTTTAATGAGATTACACTTATAGGGTTTCAACAGAATTACATTTCAATTACACTCAACTTAGAAGTAACAGCATTGCTCATAAATTGATACATCAAAAAGACAATTTAGTACATGGATAAATTAGTCTGTTTTTCATCAACATATCAATTGATACATATCTGACAAAAAAAAAATTGTAGACAAAAAATACACTCAATAGAGGCTGATGCTGGGAACAAAATTTCAAATTAACTTGAAAGATTATCAAACTCTCAACAAAAAAAAAAATGGTACTTCAGAGTTAATTGTACCTTTTGTGGATTGAGTAACTTCTAGTTGGATCTCAATAGATGATCGCCCCACCCATATGACAGCACCAACTATTTTCAAGTCAATGTCAACACTAATCGGCTTCTTCAAGACAATCTTGTCAACAGACGCAGTGACCAGCAAGAGTGGCCTCGTTGTGGTATCAACAGCATAGCAGTGCTGATCCACGAACAAAAAAATTATAAAATTCAAGGTGACCACTACACAAAAGGCACATGCAAGAAATAAGCTAGCAAGTCATCTCATCATTCTCAATTCTCCTTAGAAGACAAGATTTTTGTTTTAATGTTTCCACTATGTACACAATATATAACTACGCACATTTAGTCGATTTTACTGGGACTAAATTTGAAACTAAGGATGCATTTCAACATGGCACATAACCTGGTTAGCTCCATGACATGAGAGATTAATGGTGTTATGCACACAGTCATGAATAATAAACACGTACAGAAGAGCATTAATAGTGAAAATCATAACCTATACGATCGATAAACAATGCATATATAAAATTGATTTTTCAACTTCATCAAACTTATCAAAATAAACCTAGCTCCATTATTAATTAAAGGGGAAAGCAAGAGAGACACAAAATCAAGGGAGAAAAGAAAGTAGAGAGCGTGAAAAGCCATACATCCGTGAGTTTCTTGAATTCCGAATATTGTACTTTACTCTCTAAAAGTCAGAGAGTAAGACATCAATTTCTCAATAAGATCAAATCGTTTTTTGATTACATGATGGACTCAACACCAGTGCAAATTCAGTGCTCTATTGCTTTCATAGAAGTAGACAATAAAGAGCAGCAACTATCTGTTAGTTATAAGTTTTAAGACCATTCCCGTGATTTTCACAAAGCAAAATTCAATTCAAAATGTGGCAGCTCCTTCAGATAATGCTTACAGTTATCTTATTACTTTACGACTCAGCAAGAAAATTGAAAATAGCTGCAAATACCAGCAAACAAGACATACTCCTCATCTTCTATCTCCAAGGCGCCACAATTGTTGAAAGTTCAAAAGCTCAGGCTTATTGATTCAAAGTGCAATTCAGCCTCATGATCACAAATTTTCGATAAACACATTTGATTTACCACTTGTCTTTTTCTTTCTCAGCTATTCATTCCCCATACAATCAATTTTGATATGATACACATATGTATAACTCTATAACCAATCACAGCCCAGTTCAAGTAATCAAATTTGAAGCAAAACCCACAAATCCAAACACAGAAAGATTAAAAAGTGTTACCTTGACGGAAATGGTTCCAGCTAAAGCATCAAGGTCTTCAAGCAGTTTCCCAATTCTGACCTCATTCCAAGGATCCCTGTACTGCTCCCTCAGTATAAAATCAGTAGAGAAATTGTACAGAATTGTAGTCCTGCTCTGCGATGGAGTCTTGTTCAGCAATTGGCTCTGTGGAGGAGCGTCCACTGGTGGGTCCAACAGCCTCTCGAACATGTGAGACCTCGCTTCCCACAGTGCCTTGGTCACCGGCGAGTGGAACATTCCGGGCCACAAGCTGATGGGCTTCCGGGTCAAAGAGTCCGACCCGTAAGCAGGGAGGGTTGCCACTACCGGAATAGTGGTGTTGGAATTGGAAGGAGATGAGTTTGGGTCCATGGAGTTTTGGGGGTCTTGAAATTTGATTTCTGGGAAATGGGGATACAGTTTATGGAATTGACTTGATTCCGTTTTGGTAGTTTAAGATTTGGTCAAGTACTTTTTGCGATTATGGTTCGCGGCCTCCGTAAATGTGGGGGCTGTACGCGTTTCTGGCCTGTTGACTCTTCCTGTCTATGACGCTATGTAACGACATTGCCCCATATCACATGGTACCATATTTCTTTAGTAATGTTACCTTTAAACATGTAACAAATAGTTTTATTAATTACATACCTTGCAAAGGTGCAAAGGCTGAGTCGATTCTAGTTGGATTTCAATTGATGACCCCCCACCCATATGAAAGAAGAGCGCTAGTAATGGGTTCAAACTCTTTAACAGAAAGGGAAGAAGGAAAAGCTAAAGATTCATCATAATTCATTCATGCCTCAACCAAGGCTGGAGGTTACAAAATATAGGAATTGGACTGAGTCCATAAAAAAGGAGAAGCAGCCATGTGTTTCTCAGGACCACAACAATAAGAGTTGTTCTAAGTCTACTGCATATGCAAATAAAGTGGGATTAAGAGGATGATTAGCAGAGGTGGTCCAACAAGTCTCGGCCCCTTAAGTCGCAAGCCGTCCACGGTTGCCGAAACTAGGAAAGCGGCCCATAATAGAATGGGTCTCTTCCCAAGTCGCGTCTTCCTTAGGTAGCCCAGACTACTGTATGAGCCATTGTGTGATGGCCTTCTTGTTCTTGTGGACCACGGACATATCCAGCACTCTTTCAAGAACCCAATTAATCTCCTTTTTCTCGTCAAACTAAGGCAAGGTCTGGAATAGAGGGGCTGAGTTGCTGACCCATTTCTTCAAGAGAGAAGCATGAAAAACAGAGTGGATTTTGCGACGACGGTCAGAGCTCCAGACTGTATGCTACTCTCCCAATTTGATCTAGGATTTTGAAGGGTCCATAGAACTAAGATGAGAGTTTGTGGGAGGGTCTCTTGAAGAGGGATTGTTGATGATATGGATGGAGTTTAAGAAATACTCGATCTCCAAATGCAAATTTGCATTCAATGCGATTCTTATCAGATTGTTGCTTCATTCAGTTTTGGGCCATTGCATGTTTTCGCCAAGGATTGGAGGAGAGCATCGCGGTCTCGCAGCGCCAAGTCAACGGAGTGAACCGCTATGGAGCCAGGGATATAGCGCACCACCACCGGCAGCAGAACTCCATAGACCGCCTGAAAAGGAGGCATCTTGATGGCAGAATGGTATGTGGTGTTATACCACTGTTCAGCCCAGTGGAGAAGATTGTTCCAAGAAGCCAGTTTTTCGGCTACGAAACACCGTAAGTAGTGTTCCACTGACCTATTAACCACCTTCGTCTGACCATCAGATTGAGGATAGTAGCGGAGCTATGGCAGAGCTGGGTTCCTTGAAGCTTATAGAAGGCTTTCCAAAAATAACTTAAGAAAATGGGATCGCGATCTAAAACTATGGTCTTGGGCATGCCATGTAATCGAAACACCTCCTTCATAAAGGTCTCATCAATTTGAGCAGCAGTGTACGAGTGTGTTACAATGATAAAATGCCCATACTTAGAGAGTCGATCGATCACGACCAGGATCGCATTCTTTCCTTGTGAATTGGGTAATATGTCGATGAAGTCTATCTAGATGTCCAGCCAAATCCCTTCTGGAATGGGAAGCTGTCACGTCCTAAACCTAATTTATCTGTTTACTATCCATTTGGACGGTAAACGACAATTATTTTCACTTTTACTTTTTGTTCGGGTCAGTTTTTGAGAAAATGTTCTTCATGAAAGTTGTAGAGGACGTTAAACTGAGAGCGTGCATACGTGGTACTTAAAAATCGGAGTTCGTATGGGGAAGTTATTAGTGAAATACGAAGTTACTGTTCATGATAAATTGGGTATAAATATTGAAATTTTACTGTGGTAGGTTTCTAAATCCGGAAACCCACCTTTCTCTCTCCTCTCCCCCTAGCTCTCTCTCTTTCCTTTTCGGTCTCCGTTTTCTTCCTCTCGATTAGCCGCCGTCTGGCCACCTGACGACGTGCCACCAGACAATATAGGACCGCCTCCTTTCACTGCACATGCCGGTGGTAGTGAATCATGGTGATTTGGCCGGAAAAGTGTGAATCGACGACTTGAAGTTACTGTAGCAATTAGAGGTTTTCCAACAATTCTTCCAATTCCGGCCATCTCCGGCCACCAAACCAAGTCCAATAGGGGCGCCTCGGGCCATTTATCATTCCCCTCAAGTTTCATGCATCAATTTGTAGTGTAGAGGGAGAATCAAGCAAAAATCCGATTTTAGGGTTTTGAAATTTCTGGAAAATTTTCACCGGCCGATTTCGAGTACTTCAAGGTAAAATTGGAACTTGTTGTAGTTGAGATAAATGTTGGGCCTGATGAGTAGATGTTGCTGCCAAAATTTGGTGGCCATTGGAGGTAGTGGTCGGTGGCGCGTGAATCCTACGCGCCGCCACTGTTGGTGACGCGCGGAGGTGTGTAGGGCTGCTTTCTGACTCTGATTTTCAGCCCATAAAATCCTATAAATGTTGTAGAGTTTATATATGAAGTTTGGTGAATTTTGGATGGTTATCGAGAAAGATTTAAGGAGTTAAGGTTAAAGAAACAATTAGAAATTCGATTTCAATTATCAGAAATTATTTTATGTCCTGTGATTATTCACGAACGATTATTTTGTACATGACGAAAAGAGGCCCCATTTGAGGAGGATTCCGACCGACGGCAAGATTAGCCGTTTATTGTAAGTGGACTTTGTTTTAAATTAAAGATGCATGCATTTATTTTCTTAAAGTAATGCTTATTTAAGTATCATATTACATTCGAGCATATGATTTATTTTCAGAATTTACTTCTGCCTTATCTCATGGAATTACTTTCAAGAATGATGTTTCAAAGTTTGGTTATGATTTGTCTCCGATTATAAATTGATTTCTGAAATGAATTGGTTTAGAATATTATTCGACGAATTATTTTTCTGAGGTGATTTTCATAATTATATACTATATTTTGTTCGTTAATTTTGAGAATTTTAAACGATTTTCAAAATGGGATTTCGATGGAGCGTATTTCTTATTTATTTATCGACATTTGGTTTTGGCATTCGGAATGCTTTAATGATGATTTTGAATTTGGTCTTGTTTCTAATTTATGATTTATATTTTGATCTCGCCTTTTTGCTATGGATTTGAGACACTTTTGGCGTGTGGGATACGTCGAGGATATTTTCGGTTTACTGTGAGAATTTGGGGAAGCTTTATGGATTTATTTGGTTTCGGATTTCTTTTGCCATACTTTGGGTGACTATTTATCATGCTAGCATTGAGTCCGCCTTTGTGGCAACGTGATGGGATCACGGAAGCCCGTCCGCCTTTGTGGCATTGGTTACTGTCTTTGTGACTGTAATATTGAAGCCCAGTATCCTAATCGCTACACTTAGTGGCGTAAGGGTATATACGGGAGTATGAGAGTACTTTAGCCTGGGAAGCTCACTCGTATGGCTATCATCTTCCCTTACTTATTATATTATTTTTGACTAGCGGGGCTAGTCAGATTTTCCTTAACCAGCGGGGCTGGCTTGGTTTTACAAGGTTCTCGATTTTAAAGATAAATGTTTATCATTGTTGCATGCATCGAGTTTTTAAAGAAATAAACATGAGAAAGTATAAACCCTTTTCCGTTACAATTACTTATTTTTGTCCACTCATGCTAACGTTTTTATGTACTTTCCCCCTGCGCCCTTTGGTTTCTTTTGCCCAGTCTACAAAGCAGCAGTTCGGCTTTAGGAGTTGAGGCTTAGCACCACCGCTGCCATCTACCTTCGTAGGTTACTTGCTAACCTACTTTGTGTATCGTTTTCTTTTGACTTTCGATTGCTCTGATAACCATGGGATCATTGTATTAACATTGTAATCGATGACTTGGTTGTAATTTGAGATACTTGGATAATTTTATTTCTCTAAATTGTGAAGTTGTTTGGTTTTGGGAGCAGGGTGGCTCCGAGGGGTTGTGAGGATGATTATTTAGAAGTGTTTATTGTTAACAGGTTCTTGGGTTGTCCACTTTTAAGGGAGGTTCTACCGAAATTTCAGTAGGATTTTCTTGATGAGTGGGCCCTGCAGGGCCACCTCGGTTTCTAGGGTTAGATCTCAGGGTGGGTCCTAACAGAAGGGGTTGTAGCAATCCGGGTGGATTAATGGCTTCACGACTCTAGTGCTAACACTGATCACAAGCAGCAATGTATGATTTGATGTCCCTTCTCATACCGAGACAATAGAAGCTTCGAGAGAGTCGAACAAAGGTACGTAAATAACATGAGTATCTAGCTTGTAAAGAGGAATGAAATTCATGTAAAATCTTTGATCTCTATTCCAATGTCTGTGGGACGAAAATTTTCTTCTTGTACATGAGCTGGTTGTTTACCATTGAAAAATTCTTCCTAGTTAGTAGGTCTTCTTGCAAAGTAGAAATTATGGTCTGTGCTTTTGGGTCACGTGAACATGCTTGTTGAATTTGGGCAATACTGTCAAAAACCGGGGAAGAGATGGCCTGGATTACACAAAGTTTGTGTCATCTGGAGAGGAGGTCTGGTATAGTATTAAGATGCCTAGGTCTGTATTCTGTCTTGTAATCATAGCCCAGTATTTTAGCAAGCCACTTGTGTTGTGACGGAGTAGTGATTCTTTGATCCAACAGGTGCTTCAATGTTTGGTGATTGGTGAGAATTGTGAATTGGTTGCCCAGTAAGTACGGTCGCCATTTATCAATTGCAAAGAGGATGGTGAACATTTCTTTATCGTACACCAAAAGTACCTGATTCTTGGGTGAAATTGTTTTGCTGAGATAGGCAATTGGATGCTTTTGTTGTGTTAATACGACACTCTCAGACCCATCTTTGTGTGAGTGATGGCGTGAAGCAGAACAAATTGCTCCGAGTCAGACGGTTGTTCCTTTTTCACAATTTCCTCTATTGGGAGTTCCTCCAATGGTGTTGGTGATCCCAGAATGGCCATGACCGGTCTCTTACAAACGTGGGTCTTGGACCACTGTTCATCACAGCTGTAACAGAGTCCCTGGGCTTTGCGTTCTACCTGCTCACTTGGGGACTATTTACGGAAAGGAGTTTCTGCTTTTTGTTTTTGGCTAGTATATGGGTGGGGAAAAGGTGTGGTTTGGCTTGTAGTGGTGTGGGTTGTGGGGTAGGTGGGATGTTGGAGGGTAGTACCTTGTGAGAGTACAACCAGTTGGATTGACATGGTGGTCCAGAATTGGGCTAGTTGTTGGCATACTTGGCTTCGTATCGGCATGCCAGGAGCTGGGCATAAGCCAACGAACGTGGTTCAATGGCCATGACGTCATGCCTGATCGCTGGTTTGAGTCCACCGAGAAAGATGGGTAGGAGATTGTCGTCTAACCATTCTGGTACCCAGCAAGCCAATGCGGTGAACTCGTTGATGAATGCATCAATAGAGGATGTTTGCTACAAATGTGAAAGAGATACCTTGAAATCAATAGAAATGCATCCTCCAAAGTGTTGCAGGAACGCTCTGACAAATTGTTCCTAAGAAGCAGATGGGTTTCTCTGCTCAAAGGAGGTCATCCAGATGGATGCTGTTGGTCCAAAGTGAGAGGCAATGGTGGCTATGTGTGCATGGATTGGAATGTTTTGGGTTTGAAGATAGCGTTCCACCATGGAGAACCAGCTGGCGGCGGCGTCACCGTAGAACAGAGGAAGATCAACTTTGGATAGGTGAAAAAATTGGTTGTCAAATAGGTAGGGATTGTGTGGTTGCATTCTGGGAAATGAAAGTGTACTTACATGAGCATTTGCCTAAACCATAATTAGCTCTAATGAGCCATGCTCATGCTACTTCCAGCAGTCCCAACAACTATCAAGGGTGTAACCTAAGGAAACATCACCAGATAGGCTATCGCTTGAGCTTCGGCTTAGCTCAAGATCGTAGCTGACGCGCTGCCACGTGCCGCTCCAATGTCACCTGTTGAAGTATCAGAAGCTGGGAATAGAAGCATATTAGTCACATATCGAAAGTAAGGAAGAGATCAGTCTCTTCCTCACCTATAAAACGTCCACTCCTCTCTCCTCATTAAATACTCATTTACTACTTACCTAACGTTATCCTGGCAACGTAAATACATCGACTTACTTAGGCATCGAAGTAGAGAAGACCGCCAATTGCGGTCTCCCTCTAACACCCTATGTATTTTATTTGACAGATAGCGGAAACATCAAAGAGCACCATGAGTAGCAGTTCGCCTCGTGGGCTAGCGTTAACCAAGGTTTAGATACCGCTAAATCTCAGACATTAACAAAAAGGGTGGAAGAGTTTGGTACTGTGAATTCCAAAAGAGAAAAATGGTTTGGTAGAGTCATGGTAGTGGTAGTGGAGGATTGTTGCTAGGGAACTGAAGTGATGGTGGTGTGGTGAGGTGGTGCCGAGGAAGATGGTGGTGGTGTATGAGGGGAGGAAATATAGCCAAAGGTAATGGCCAAAGGTAATTTGTGGTAAAGTGGATGGGGTTTGGGGTGGTGGAAGGATTGAAAGTGGTGTTACCTGATATTGTGGTTGGATTGATACTGAGGCCAAAGAGTGCACAGGTTGGTGTTGATGGGTAAGAGCCTGTACAATAGTGCTTTAAAAGGCTAATAGTTGTGCCGTGGTGTGGTTTTGGAAGGAAGTTTGGTTATGATTGATAGAATCAATGGAGTGGTGCATCTCATGTTGGAGCAGTTCAATGGAATGGTGAAATTCCTCTATGTGGAGGTGTACATCATCTCTGGTTTGAGGCAGAGGCAACATGGGTGTCATGTGTGGTTGGGGGTGGTGGTGGGACAAAAGTGGTGGTGGGAGGGGTGGCGGAGGTGGCGGAGTTTTACAGGTCCGGAAAGGAGCCATGCTCTGATACTAGATAATGGTTTCAAACGACTAACTGAATTTCTTGGTAATTGATAATGAGGTTCTCCAAAATTGAATCTTGATTTTCCTAATTGGTTGATTTTTTTTCTTCTTTTCAATTTCTTGATGATTGTTCAAGTAGTTTGGTATGATGAAAATGGGTTGAAAATTTCATATGTCTAAATTTCATTTGCGACTGAATTTAAAAGTCCCTTAGTAAATTTTGCTGTGAGGTTTAATTCTTTAATTACTTCAGTCCCTTTTAGCTGTTATCTCTATAACTTGAAGATTGGAATATTTACAAAATTGATGCTTTAGTTTCTTCTTCCCTGTCTTTTAGACCAGTTGCTTGCCTTATTTTTTTATTTTCGGTGTGGCAATGAAGATTTTCATATGGAGGTGGAGTCATATTTGCGCATAATTGGAGAGCCAAAGAGCCAAAGCTTCAGTCTGTGTTTCATTAGGTACACTCTGTCCTCTCAATTCTCTTCATCCTATTTTGCTTTTATGTAGAAGTTTATGAAAGAATATTGTTGATATCTCAACGTTTAGTTTTGATTACAGGTCATTTGTTGGGTTTTGGGGGAATATGGAACTGTTAGTGGAAAGCATTCTGCTTCATATATCACTGAAGAGAAGGGAAATTGTATAGTTAATGAACAATTGGAAGGACTATGTTCAAGCCATGAGAATCTCGCATGTCTTTTCTGAGAACCGTTTACAAATTGGTCAAGAGCTTACTAGGGGTCTTGGTACTGGTGGAAACCCATGCCTGATGTTGGTGTGAATGTTGTCAAAGAAAGCCTAGAATCATAGAAGTGTTGAAGGAAATGGACTTATGTGTGCCTATTCAAACTAGGATTAGTTCCATGATTGTAATAGGAGAGAATGTTCTAGAATTCCTATTCCTACTCGGAATTAGTTTTCATTGTAACATTAGAACATGTACTTTGTAATCCCTATATATAGGGCTCCTATTCTCAATATTGAATACACAATTCTCTCATTAATCTCTCTCAACTCTCTTAATCTTAAACAAGAAGAAGCACTATATGGGTCAGACATGGTATTCGTTATGGTAAGCTCAAATTATGTTCCCTTGTTCTTTGTTCCCAACCTTAGCCCCTTTGAGATATTATCAGACTTATTTTAGACATTCTGAATTTGACGTTGAATTACATACAGGCTAGAATGGGTGAAGGAATTCGCACTGGTGTTGCTCCGGTAGTTGCAGGTGTTGCAAAATCAATGGGAAACTTCAAGTACCCTTTTCTGACTATGTTTGTATTGAGATAATTCAGAATATGAGGGTATTAAGTTTGGATTTGATTTTACAGCTTTTTAGAATTCGATCTCAGCTATGTAAACTTGACATTTTAAGAATATATTGGCTGATGAGAGGTTCAAAGAGATCATGAATGAATTACCATCTCACATTAGGTTATAAACATGAATTCAGGGGAAAAAAATAGAAAATTGCATACTAGTAATAGACTAAATAAAAAATAAAAAACAGAAAACCCGTCTTGTATTAGATTTATACAAATAAGGACACAAAACTCAGGCCCAAGAAGAATGAAGTAGACCTAATTTATGAGATTTCCATGAGTAATTACGGATTAATACAATTTTTTGTTAAAATTACTGCTATGCCATTATTAAAAATTATCTCTTTTATTTCTCTTTCATCACACTAACCGTAGTCTAATCATCTCTTTTATTTCTCTTCTCAAAAACCCCAGCTTGCAGACATAGTTCCTTCCATTAATCCCCAATTTGGAGCCAGCAAAAAGCTTGCCTTATCATCAATGGCAAAATGCTCCTACCAAACCTATCGCCGCTGAATTTGAACTTACCAGAACTGGCTGAAGCTCCCGGAGGACGTCACCGCATCCATACTCTCCCTCCTCGTGCCATCGAAATGGCTTGATTTGTTACATACAGCCAAAAGAGTCGAGTCTCCAGCGGTCTGATGACGACGCTCTTCCCCCATCCTTCTGTGCAGACTCTCATTCTTCTCTCGACCTAGATTTTGCAACTTCTCCTCAAGTAGTTACACTTTCTTGTTGTTTAGCGATTTCTTGGTTATGGTAGTTTTGGTGGTTTAGAAACTCGTGCATTCAGTGTTTGATGAAAGTCCTCAATGAAGTTGTTGTTATACAAAACACTTTTGTTTTGGCATGTTGATTACTATTACTAATTGCTATTAGTTTGATTAATTGATACTGGTTTGGTGACTAATTGATACTCGTTTGGTGATCTTGTTGTATGAATAATGTGATTTTCTATGTTTCCAATTTCATTCATGGATTTACATATCTAATTGCTACTACTCTGCTCCTGTTACTGATACTGCTCATGCTACTGCTACTGGATTAACATATCTAATTGGTACTGCTACTACTTTAGCTCCTGCTCATGCTACTGCTACTACTGCTGCTGCTACTGGATTGACAGATCTAACTGGTACTGCTCCTGCTCCTACTTTTGCTACTACTACTACTCTAGCTTCTGCTACTGGATTGACAAATCTAATTGCTACTGTTCCTGCTCCTACTCCTGCTACTACTACTACTACTGCTGCTGCTACTGCTCTAGCTCCTGCTACTGCTACTGCAAATGAAGCTGCTAGTGAAACAAAGATACTTTTAGCAATAAAGAAGAAAAAGAAGTTTGCATAGCTCTTCTCTCTCTTAGCATCGTGTAAGAGAAGAGATGTTTTTTTTTTTTGGGTTGCTTTTGAGAAGTAACATAAAAGGATTATTCTAAAAAAAAAAAAAAAGAGTAAAATAAAGGGATTAGAAGTCAAAAGAAGTAGCTAAGGGTAAAGAAAGTAAATAATTCATAACATGTGGCACGTCGAGAGCAGATTGTCCTTATTTGTAAGATTTAGTCTTTATAAAGGGATTAGAAGTCAAAAGAAGTAGTTAAAGATAAAAAAGTAAATTAACTCATGACATGTGACAAATGGATAGTAGATTATCCTTATTTGTAAGATTTAGTCCTTATATGTTTAATTCAATCTTTAATGGATGTATTTGTTAAGTCATCTTTTATCAATAATTTACTAGTCTACAATCACATGCTCTGCATGTGTACGAATTATTTTTTTTTTATTAAAGGTGGGTAGTTATTGCAGAAGAAGTAGATTCACTGGTAGTTATTGCGGAGAAAAAAGTGGGGGGTTGTGGAATCATTTCTTTTTAATTTTCTTAATAAAAATATATTTTATAATCGTCTTATTTATCCTTTTAATTTAATTTATTTTCAAAGTTATTTAATCTTTCAGGGTTAAATATGTCAAAATATTCAATTTTAGCTAACAAAACATATTCTCTTAATAATAGTATAGATATGTAATTTGTTAAAAAAAAAAAACATAGCCCCACAGCATCGCGTTAACCAGTTACCTATTATAAAGTACTATCATAAACCTCCAACTCCTTATGAATAGTAATTTCCCCGGATGCTTTTCCCAAATTTTGCTCATTACCTATTTTAAAACATAACCCCGCAGCCACTTGTTGATCTGTTGAGCCGCCACCTAATTACTTTGAGCGGTGGCTGGTCGCCCTTTCTCTGCTGCGCAGAAGAGATAGGAGCTGAAAGAGAGACGTTGTTTGCCTGGCAGAAAGAGAGTTGAAGAGGTGGATTGATAGAGGGCGACATACGCAGAGGTTGTATTCATTTTGCCCAGGTACAGTAGCTTTTTTTAAAAGAATTTCTTTAAGTCATTCTCAATCTGTGCATGTCACTGATTTTGGGTTTGAGAATGCAGGCGTTGTTGAGATTGTTATTCATTTTGAAGCTTATGGATTTTCAGGGAGGATGAGCATGGTATCAAAAGAAATTGACTGGGGAATGTGCAACCAATAATTTTCCTTAATCTGTTTCAGTTTTTGCTAAATTCTGTCATTTCCAGTGTTTTCTGAACTCTAACTCACTCAATTTAATGCCTTTTATTTTAGGGGAAATGATCATTTACCCGATTTTAGGCTAAAAATTGCCCACTTGCTCCACCAACTGTTTTTTAACCTCATTTACCCAAAACACTCTAAGGGATTATTTCCCCTTTACCCAATTAATTCTTTTTTCTTTTTTTTTGAGACTTTTTTGCCCTCTCCTTCTTTCTCACTTAGAGAGAGAAGTCACCTTCCACCTTGCTGTGCTCCGGTGACCAGTGGCCGGCGCGGTCTCCGGCGACCGGACTCCGGCGA
>BDJD01002078.1:23326-49949 GCA_002564525.1 Rosa multiflora
TCCCAAATGAAGCTTATAGCAAAACCAATACAAATAAAATGAACCTAAAGTGGTAGTGTAAAGCCACTGGGGTGGATTGCCTCAATAAAATAAAAAAAATAAAAAAATATTCTTTGTTGTTCCAATGTCACCCAAAAACTTTATAAATAAAAACAAATAACAAATATGTCTAATTCATTGCTTGTTGCAATTTCATAAGAGAACCTTCACTTGTATAAAAAGTTAAGCAGTATACAAACAAATGCTGTGGAAGCAATCACAAATGAAGCTTATAGCAAAACCAATACAAATAAAATGAACCTAAAGTGGTAGTGTAAAGCCACTGGGGTGGATTGCCTCAAAACATTCACTGCACATTGCCACATTCCACTTCAAATACATCTTGTTTCTTGCAAACAGGGCACTGAGGGCACTCATCAGACGCAAGGGAGGCGCTCTGGACGTGAAGCCATTTGTAGATGCAAGGCCAGCAGTACAGATGGCCACAAGAGGGTGACCATTGGCTCGTGTGAAAAATCTGAGCAGATGTTGCAGTCAAAGCCGCCTTTAGAATTTTCAGAATCGGCTGTTGCACCTAAGATGGACTTCCATTCACGTGCACAGTATTGCTGCATTTCCATCTTTCTGCTCTTCCAATTTGATTCTTCCACCTGAGATAAGATATGAAACCAGTTAATACCAGACTCTTAAGCTACCTGATCTCGTTAGCTTATTATGAAATCCTCTACCATCAACTATAAACCAGTCTTGATTCGTTCTTTAGTTCAAAGTTCCAAAGTCCGAACATATAAATATAACCACGAACCTCAAAATTCAGAACAAAACAGTTACGGAATTAGAGATCAAACTAACAATCTTTCCACAAGCAAAACACGATTTCAGCACATTCCACTTGAAAGACATCTTGTTTCTTAAGAGACCAGCTTCACTTTGGATCATGATAAATTTCAACACTTACAGATGCCTCTTGTGTCCCCATTGAAGTTGGAACTGGGCAATATTGAATAAGACATTAATAAATAGATGGTCATAAGTCTGCTAAGTTATCAACACATACATCCTAGAATGAAGATAAATTCCTAGAATTTCTAATGAGTTAACAGCTCTACAAGAGTCTTAGATTTTTATTTTTTATTTTTTTGTAAGTTCATAATTAAAAGCTTTACCGAGCAAGTCTTAGCTTAGAAGCCTAGATACCTGAAAACGATATCTGCTGTACGAAGTTGCAAAGGTAAGTCATTCCCCTCTAAAAGTGTCATTCCCCTTTACATCATTTAGCATTCCAGATTTCAGCATTTTATCATATAGCTCCTTCACAGCCTCTGCACTTAACAGAAACAGAGATTACTTCCACCTGAACGTAAACAACAATATTGAGCAATATACGCCAATTCAAAGCTACAATATACCACATTCTACATGGTGTCTCTGAAGTCTAAACTCAATGGTGCACAAGAACAATTAGATGGTTGCAATACACTATATTTCCTGGAAATAGTTTCATGGTTATTGGCCAAAGCATCAAGTTCTGTAGAGAAAAAAAAAAGAGAGAGAGAGAGAGAGAGAAACAGGGGCACATAATAGAGTGCATTGATAATAAGAGCTAGTTACCTTGACAATGAGGAGGCTATACAATCTGGAATACGCTCAGAAGATGGGGAGAAGCAATACACTTGTCTGTTAGCGGTGTGTTTCTTCAAAGCATATCTTGCAGGACCACAAAAATTTTAAGGTTAACAATAGGTGGAATGCAATATATACACTTAAATTTTAAGGAGGGATTGTTCGATACAACTGCTTCTGGCTTTAATGAAAGTGCACCAGCTCTGCTGTGGGAAGGAGTTATCGAGCATGCCTGTAACACTGGTACAAATGATCACATTACAAATCTGGCCTATACATAGTTAAAAGGATGCAATAGCATTATATTCCAGTATGTAATAGAACAAGGTTCTTATAATCATGCATGCTTCCAAAGTCCAAACATAAACGCATTGATTCCCTGAGCAATCATTGCACATAAATCTCATCGCTCCATTAGAACTTCGATTTAGTCACTTCTGAAGCAATTTTCACTTGAAATTTACTTCTAATCATAGAATTGGGAGCAAACACACTCAATTCCGGCGAGAAGTCGAGAAAAAACTAAGAAAATCGATCGGAAATTTGAAAATTAACTGAAATCAATTACCAGAGCAAACGTTTGTGACGCTTACTCTTATCGATCGATTCGAAGAGGTCGTCTTCATCATCGATGTCTTCGCGTTCGACGAGAAGTAGCTGGCTTCTCTCTATTCGGTTCTAAGGACCATTCCATTAACGGCGTCGGATTTCTGGATATCACCTCAGCCGTCGGCGGATCTTCCTGCCCCGCCAGCATCAGACTCCCAAAATCCGATTTCAAGAGTAGATTTGAGATAATGAGTCTCTGTGAGGACGTGGACAATCTCGGTGGTGCTTCCTCCGTCACCGGAAACGGGAAGCACTTAGGCGACGCGAGTGGTAAAATTCTTGAGCTCCTCGATGACGCTGTTGAAGGTGGTCCCGCCGGAGAAAACGAAGAAGGAAGGCTGGGCGGCGGGGAAACGGTTGCGAGTAGAGGAGGAGCAGCGGCAGTGGTGAAAAGAGGAGGAGATTTTGAGAGAGAGAGAGAGAGTCTCTGATACCAAAAATTTTGGGGCTTTCGCGGAATCACAACATGCGCTCTGCCTTTAATAAAAACAATATTGGCAGTTTAATGGCGCGCATACAACGCACGCTGTAAAATATGTAATTAAAATATATCATTCACGACGGACTTTTATTATTCGTCGTAAATAATACACTTTTACAGCGCGCATTCAATGCACACCTTAAATTACGTGTCGTGAATAATCAGTTTTCCTGTAGTGTTGTTAGCTAAAGGTATAGCTCTGCGCCAACGCGACACCATTGGATTGGTGTAAAAGATATCTTTCGGTACTTGAAATGTACGATCGATATAGGCTTATTCTATCCCTACAAAGAGATGATGGAATCAGACCCATCACACACCAGAAACGCCGCCAAACGCTGGCCTGCGTTTTCTATCTCTACCCCAAAATGACATAAGTGTTTTTGGAAGGTTTTGCTGATATTGGGTATCTGTTGACCCATACAAAGGCCTCCCCAGAATGGTGAAGTGTTCACCATGGGTAAAGACCACGATATCTTGAAGGTCTACAGAATAGACATTAGTCGCTATATCTTCGAACATTGCAGAGATTATTACTCTTCACGAAGTAGTTCGTGAATATATATGGACTGGATCCATAGTTGCGCATGTTCGAACAATTGTGGTTTGAAGTCTACCACAGATGAGCCTATAAGCATTTAAGATAAATGCTGCTTATTTTGAAACAAATGAAGCAAGGCTGCATGGAAAGCGACAACATCAAGCATAAAATCAGCAATAACAGACTCTCCTCAAAAATCAATAAGAGGGGGAGATGTCTACATATATGGTCTCGAAACGTGAATAGTGTGTTGTGCTATTTTTTCCCTTTCGACCGAGATTATTTACTCGGCAAGGTTTTTAAATGAGGCAACGAGAGAAGCACCACGTTTGGGAGACACAAAGGAGATGTTGAAATCAGGGGGAGTATCCAGAAGTATACCCACTTGACCATCGTGTACTCTTTTTGTCCTTCGTCCAGGGTTATTTTGTCCCATTGGGTTTTGTTACCTGGCAAGGTTTTAACGAGGCACATCTTTTGCATGGTCGCCCCACTTATACTACATCCTGAAGATGTTTTGATTCAACATATATGCTTTTGCTCATCTTTTCCCTTCGACCACGGGTTTTTCCCACTGGGTTTTCCGGGTAAGGTTTTGTTGCAGCAACTCTATTTGCATCCCTTTCGTAGACATGTTATCTACTTATGATGCTGATAAGAAGACTCCACTTATCTCCGAAGCTGTGATATTATTACTCCACACTCATGCGCGTTGTGCTCTTTTTCTCCTTCGACCAAGGTTGTTTTTTCCCACAGGGTTTTATTACTTGGCAAGGTTTTTAATGAGGCAATTTCGAAGCGCACGACCTAGACAATACTATTGACATGAAATATCCAAGGGGGAGTGTTGTAGTATATATGATTCATGTTGTACATATGAGTCATAGTATAAATGTCTATATCATGTATACAATAGGTACTTGAGTGTATAATGTAGGTATTGTGACTTGTGTGACAAGCTTTATGCCAAAGGGCAACAAGCATGGCAATTATCATCATCACAGCCACCATGTGGAGCTGCAGCTGTAAATGTAGTTGTTATCAAATTGAGTTACTCTTTGAGCTTTCACACTTGCAATGTATTCCTATAAATATCTCTTTGTATGAGATGAATAAACACACTTGAATCTCCATTCTCTCTGAAATATTACTCTCTCTCTGTGTATCAATTTATACTCATCCTCAAACAAACACAACTACAAGAAGACACATAATTATGTGGTTCACCTCGAATTTGGCTATGTCCACCACGATGAATATCCAGATCACTAAAACAAAGAAGCAGGAAATGATTACAGCACAACTACTTCTTGTTCTTTCCAAATTCACAAGAAGATAAGAAATCCAAATTACAAGCAAGAATGGGTCAAGACTCAATATCAATCACAGATAACTAACACACCTTTTTTTTTTTAATCATCACACAAATATCACTCCTCTCACCCAAATTATCTACAAAAAAATCTGAAATACACACAAGGATTCAAACTACAAGATAAACCCACAGTCGTTTTTTCTTTAGAAAACTTATCACACAACTAAATTAAAGAAGTGTGTCGCCACCGCTCCCCAGGCTGAAGTGGGCTCGAGCGGAAAATGCGGCAGACATAAAGAACATCCCAACCGACTTGTACCACGCCACTCCTAGATTAACTTCTCCACGAGCAGGAATGCACCGAGTCCAGATCTGCAAAATTTGTTTCATATTAAAACATATTACACAGATTACACATTTATCCTGATGCTCGGTCAAAACACATCTGATAGGACTGTACAGCAGTAGAATTGCAATTGCATACCTGATCAGCTTTCTTTCTTGCTATCATTCAGCTCCTGCTCAAGATTCTCACCAGAATTAGAGACACGTATCCACACTGCCCGTGCTATGCTGAGGGATCCTGAACAGAAGTTGTTCATTTTGTTGCATTTGTTAATTTGGATCCGTCTCACTTGTGGCCAATCAAAAGTATATTTGCCTTGCGAAAAGCTTCCAAGATTCGGTAGATCCCCAAGATCCAAATAAGATAGCTGAGGGAGCATGCTTTCATCCCCTGTTTCTTCACCCTCATCTGCTGCGACTATTGCTTCGATCTTCTCGCAAGATCCTATATCTAGATGTTTGAGCTTGACAAGACCTCTGGCAATCAAAGGAGAGAGCAGGTATCTCAAACCGCCACAAGATTCAACAACTAGTCCAGTTAAATTCTGAAAGCCTTGACAAGATTGTTTGAAATCCATGATATCATTTATTTGCATCCCTTGATCAGATTGGGAAATATTTGAAGGTATTTTGTCTGACTGAGAAATTGAAGCATTCCCTTCATTGACGGTCAATCTTCCGACTTCAAAAATCTCTTCCAGTGAAGAACAGTTCTCTACCCGTATGTACTCCAATCTCTGCAATCTATTTTGCATTTGTGTTGGTACCAAATGCAATAGTTTGTCACAATCCACGACAATTAGCCTTCTTAATTCAGAGAAGGAGTTGGGTGAAAGTCGGCTATTCCATATCTCTTTCCAGTTGCCCAGACGTCTAATGTCCAGGTCTTCCAAGACGGGAAAGACAACCTGCAAATACATTGAGATCTGTTAATATAGAACTGTCTCCCAAAGAATTACTTGTTCGCGTACGTTGTCCGACCATTTGTTCTTACAGTTTACATCACAGTAACAACAATACATATATATTTGGGAATTCCTTTTTTGGGTCCTATAAAATACTAGCCGGTTGGTTTATTTTGCTATAAACAATTGAGAGGCTGGGTACGGAATTTTGTGACCATTTATTTTAGCATACTCTCCAGGTAATTTGTGCAAGTGTGAAACTTTAAAATAAGGTAAATTGACACATGTTCATTTTTATATCGATATTATTCTTTTTGGACTTCAATTAAGCCTTTATATATGCTTATTAAAATTCTCCTTTCTTCCAAACTTAGTAAAAAAACAAAAAAAAACGATTACATAACCTTAGTAATAGATAGTCAAATTGTAATTAGTAATTTGAAAAAGTAAAAGATGGAAATTTACTTCCAAAGATGTGACGAAGTACAAAGAAAAGTATTGTGAAAAGGAAAAAAATACCTTGGGGTCGGAGAAAAGTGAATGTTCAACGGTCAAACTATTGCGATGGAGACTGCTGACTTCCAGTTGGCTTTCCATCCCCTTACAAGTACTTATGCTCATTCCAGTGAAGCTTGGTAGACCTTCAAGTATCAACCGTGTCAAACTAGGGAAGTTGACCTCTTTGACATGATGTCCCGATCCTTCCAAGGCAAAAACTGCTTGCAATGACTGGCAATTGCTTTCATCCTCTATTTCTTCACCTTCATCTGCTGCGACTATTGCTTCTATCTTCTCGCAAGATATTATATATAGACTTTCGAGCTTGACAAGACCTCTGACAATCGAAGGAGTGAGAAGGTATCTCAAACTGCCACAAGATCTAACTTCAAGTTTGGTTAAATTCTGAAAGCCTTGACAAGATTGTTTGAAATCCTTGGTATCATTTATTTGCATCCCTTCATTGACGGTCGATCTTCCGACTTCAAAAATCCCTTCCAGTGAAGAACAGTTTACTACAGTTAAGGTCTCCAATCTCTGCAATCTATTTTGCATTTGTGTTGGTCCCAAATGCAATAGTTTGTCACAATCCTTGACAGTGATCTCTCTTAATTCAGAGAAGGAGTTGGGTGAAAGTTGGTTATTCCATATCTCTTTCAAGTTGCCCAGCCCTTTAACTTTCAGGCTTCTCAAGACTGGAAAGACAACCTGCAAATACATTAAGATCTGTTAATATAGTACTTTCTCCCAAAAATTACTTGTTTGCGTTCGTTGTCCAACCATTTGTTCTAACAGTTTATATCACAGCAACAACAATACATACATATATACATATATATATATATATATATATATTTATATGAGAATTCTTTTTTTGGGTCTGGGTCCAATAAACTACTAGCTGGTTGGTATATTTTGCTATAACAATTGAGAGAGGCTGGCTAGGGAATTCTGTAACCATTAATTTCAGCATATTCTCCAGGTAACAGGTTTTTACTGTATTATCTGCAAGTGTGAAACCTTAAAATAAGGTAAATTGACACATACCTTGGGGCCTCTCTATATGTTTATTCAAAATGATTATGCCTCTGTATCTTGTGCAGGTTTTCTTTTAAAGGTATTTCTCCAAGCCTCTCTATATGTTTATTCAAATCTCTTCTTTCATCCAAACTTTAAAAAAAAAAATATTTAAATAATAATATTAATAAAAATAAAAATTTCACCCGATGACATAATCTTAGTAATATAGTCGGATCGTAATTAGTAATTTGAAAAAGTAAAAGATGGAAATTTACTTCTAAAGACATGACAAAGTAAACACAAAAATTATCCTGAAAGAGGAAAAAATATACCTTGGGGTCAGAGAAAAGTGAATGTTCAGTGGTCAAGCTATTGGGATGGAGACTGCCGACTTCCAGTTGCTTTTCCAGCCCCTTACAAGTACTTTTGCTCATTCCAGTGAAACTTGGTAGACCTTCAAGTATCAACCGTGTCAAACTAAGGAAGTTGATCTCTTTGACATGATGTCCCGATCCTTCCACGGCAAAAATTGCTTCCAATGACTGGCAATCCTGTAAAGTTAGCTCTTCTAGTTTCTGAAGCGACTCCAGTGGCAGGTCACCATGAAAAATCCCTTTCAGCCTGCTTGCTCCATTGATTTCCAGATAATTCAAGACAGGAAAGACGCTTCGTGGAGTATCTTGCTTAAAAGTCATGTCAATCAGATATTCCATAGAATCACAGTCTTCGAGGGTAAGTGATTCCAACTTTGCACAGCAGTTTACATCTAGGACATTGAGAGGGTCAATCAAATTCTTCATTTTTAACTCGAGCTTGTTAGTTTTCTTTAACAACAAACTGATTCCAGTATCCACAAGAGAGCTTGCTTCAAGATCATGAACTCTCAAGTAGTTACCCTCTATGGCCTTGAAGTCTTCATGCTCATCCCATCCAATAGAGATCTTAAATTTTTCAAGCTTATGAAATAGCTTGCTGGTTCGCAGGATCTCAATTGGTGGTAAAACCACTTTTAAAGTAGTCAAATGGGACAAGGAAAGTAGCTCTGAGAGTAATCCAACACTCCAGTTCATAGAGTTGGCCCACCTTGTGAGATGGTCGTAGTTTCCCCTTAAACCTCGAACATACTCTGCGAACAGATCTCCAAGGTTGTTGAGTTCCTCTGGTCCCCTTCTTTCCTTTTCCTCCTCCGGTTGAGAGACCTGATCAGTTGTTGTTTCTGTTGAGGCTGGTTTCTCAACCGCCAACCTGTTGAGTTTCTTCCATATGTCGACTTTTTCTGGTTGGGCATCAACCTCCAATTGAGGGATCCAATTGATTGTTTCTGTTGAGCCCAGTTTCTCAACAACCCAATCTTTAAAGCTCCAATTCCCCATGTACAATTCTTCTAGACGAGATAAACTCGATATAACACCTGGTGAGATTACTTTAAGCTCTGTACATCCTGTCAAGTTTAACAACCTCAGATTAGATAAATTTTTGAATGTATCAGGCAACTGTTTGACTTCAGATCCACATAACATGAGTATCATGAGTGACCGTAGCTCTCCAATGACATCAAAATTAAGACGGCAATCCAGTAGAATGAGTGTTTGAAGATTCTTCAGAGGTGAAAGGGATGGGAGGATTGAATCCCAGATCATTAAAACCTTGAGATTTTCCATTCCATCGAAAATTGTGGCTGGCAGATCCAGTTCAATTCCATCTGTGGGTACCAACATTAAAAGCTCAGTATTACTCATATCGGCTCTCAGTGAACTGCTCTTGAACCAATCGTTCAATTCCACTTCTCCTCTTGCCATAAATCTCCTTTCAAGCTTATCACTCTTCTTTTGTGCTAACTCTTTGGAGGCTATATACACGGCTACGTCACGCACCACATCATGCATTCTAAAACAATCTTCCTCATCGGCGTCTAACAACAAAGAACGACATTTGAGTGTTTCAACCAATGTTGTTACGTAATCCCTTGCTTCAGATATTGAATCAATGTCTTTAAAAAGTCCAAGCCCAATCGCAAACATAACCAACAATTCAATTGTAAACTCTTCACTTTCTGGAAATATGCAACACAGCAAAAAACATGATTTGGCTTCCTCGCTCGGTAGACATTCATAACTGAACTCTATTTTTCCGTACACACGCTCTATAACTCCTGGAACATCTTTTGGGCAAGCCATTCTTAGTTGTCTAAGTGCATTTCTCCATACTGGAATTTTTTCATCTTGTAGTGCCCTTCCAACAGTAGAAATTGCAACCGGTAAGCCATCACATGCATCCAGAACCTGCTCTGCTATAGGACGCAGCTCGGAATCGGATTCAATGGAACATCCTGCTACCTTCTTAAACAAACTCCAGGCATCATGTTTTAGCAAACTACCAATGAGGAAGTTCTTTTTAGTTTTCATCTCTTTAAAGACATCTTGATTCCGTGATGATACCAGAAGTTTGCAACTTTTTGGAATTCCTAGTTCCCACAGATCTAGTTGTCCCCAAACATTGTCCAATATTACAAGGACCTTTTTGATACCCACTGATAATCTTTCTCGTAACTTGGCTGCTCTATCATCCTCTGCTTTAAGTTCCAGACCTAGAGCATTAGCAATTTTACCTTGGATTTTGATCAAGTCGGGTTCTTGAGTAAACTCTGCAATTGCAACATCATCAAACAGATCTACTTCACCCGCTTTTGCAGCAATTTCCATCACCAAGGTTGTTTTGCCAATTCCACCCATGCCACAGATTACAATGGGGTTGGATTCATCATCTGTCAGAGCATCCATTACATCTCTGATGACTGAAATTCTTGATTCAAACTCAACAGGTCTTGCTGTGTGAGTGGATTGTGATAACAATTTGAAATTGCTCTGAGTCCCCATTTCACCAAACACATTTGATAGTTGTGAAATCAACATGATCTTGCAGCTTTTCTTGATATCAACACGAGAAATTCCAATTGCTTCCAAATCAGGTATTTCACCGATATCAGTCAGTATTACAAGAATCCTCTTAGAATCGGATGCCTGTAAAACAGCACGTAGCCTCTCTGCCCGTTCAACCAAACTCCCATTCTCCAATTTCAGGTCTAGCATTTCTGCAATTTCACCTTGTATTCGTTTCAAGTCTGGACCCTGGGACACAACTGCCATCGCAACCTCTTTAAAGAGCTTTTTCTGTTTCATTCTTTTCATGAACTCTTTAGTTGTTACTGTATCTATCTCTCTGATTGTCCCAGAAATGCCGATCATGCTGATCTTGTCATCTTGCAGAGCCGTCAAGAGATCCTTTGTATAAGGCAACCTATATTTCAGACGCTCAGAGAGATCCATAGGTGCAGGTGGCTTAGCAGGATCGGATGTTCCTGAGGAGGAGCTAGCCCCTTCATGGGACTTCGCCGGTGCCTCAGTGGAATCCTCACAATATTGCATGACTGGATAATCAATCTTCTGCGCAGAAGCAGGGCATGATATCGTCCCGAAATCTCCTTCTGTAAGGAGGACATCTACCTTTGGAGCCATCTTCGCTGCTTTCCTACTCAAGGAATGACGGACCTTCAGATTTGGACACCACCCATTGGAGCTGCAGCATGTTGTAGCGCTGGCTACTCTTCCTTCTTCAAAACATGTCTCCTTTTCTTCTATGGTCTGCTTTACTCGTTCCAACCAGTTGTCAACAAGAGGAAGAATATCCTCCAAATTCCTCTTTGCTGCATTTACACGTCGTTGTACCCCATCTCTTTTGGATGTCAGAGTTGTAACCTTCTCGGTGAGATCTTGAACATTTCTCTTGTAGTTAATCAGATAACCAAACTGTCGCAGAACAGGTGCGACTGTGTACTCTGCTAATTTTGCAACAACTGTGTACTCTGCCATTTGTCTACTCTGTTTTGCTTTTGATGATGACTAAGAAGGATCACAAACGGAATAAACGAAGGAATACTGAAAAGACAAGGACTCGATGAAAGGACGATTTTTTTTTCTTGTTCTTCTGGTGCGTGCTTTGAAACTGATTCACAAATAATTGAAGTGATGAAACCAATAAGCAACAAGAGGGAGGGCCAAGAAAGAAAGGAAGGAACTACAAACGAAAGCCAGCATTTTTTTTTATTTTTTTATTTTTTACTTCTTGTATAACTAAAGATTCACAGAACAATTTCAATAACTAGGAAGCAAAGGGGAGAGAGGGTGGACAAATGAAAGCAGTATTTTTTTTTTTTTTTTTTCTGGGGGCTTGTAGTATGAAGAAGGAAGACCAAAGACAAGAAAGGAAAACAAATCTAACTAAGCTTCAGCAAAATATTCGAACAAAAGAAAGAAAGACCACAGAATTGGGGGGAAATCAATTGGAAATGGCAACTAACGCGTACCTTTCCCGTTCGAGTTGCTTGGTTGTTAGATCAGAGAAGAGAAATGCAGAAATTTCTGGAGGCAGGAGTAGAGAGATGATCAACAGTGATCTTATCATTCCAAGTCTACTCTTTAGCCACTCATTTGATGATCAACAGTCTTCACCACTCAACGGCAACTCAAGTAGTAAAGTCTAGGTCCACGCTTCTATTATTGGTCGCGGTAACGCAGTCCAAAATTTACTCTTTAGCCACGCTCATGCCTTATTACTTTTTTAGTGAAAATGTGGGTCTGGTGAACAATGGGAACACATATGATAGAATGGGAACACATGCACAAGAATTCTTGTTCACTAGACCTTTAATTATGAACAATGGGAAATCTCAATCTGGAACAGCTCTCAATTTGAAGCTCTTTTTAAGTTTTGAAATGCCAGAATGTTCTTTTGATTTCACACATGTTTCAACTCGGATAGATCACTCAATTCCATTTTCTCTAGGCAAGGGAGTAATGTTGCAGTAGTAGCATACTTTTTTTTGAATTCAACGTCAAATTTCTGGCTTCTGCTTCTTTGAAAAGCAATCGTTCTCTTTTAGAACCGATTAACTATAGCAGCCTTCCCAGTCTTAGAGTGACGCGCCACAAATATGAAGTTCGCTGAAAGGGCTAAAGAATAAGAATTGTCACAGCCTTCTACAAAACTTGAAATTTTTATCATGAACTAGAAATGCTTCTTTTAGACAGTGACTATGAAGTACTTAAACATGAACTTGAAATGTTATCATTTCTAATTTTGGATCTGAAAAGAGGAAAGTTCTTAGCCCTACAGGAAGCAATTTCTAACCCTCAAATGACTTATTTCCAACTTCTCAAGTCTTGTGAAGTTAGAACAACTGATTTGCTAACATTCTCTCAACGTTGCTACTTGTACAGTTACAGGAATTGAAAGAATGGACTTGCTGCAGTTTAATTACATGAAAAATGGATTGAATTTACAAAGACTTCAATCGACATGAGTTCAACGGACTGTAATCAAGCCTTCACATATGGGGTATAGGGTTCTATAGACGTTATGACTGATCAATCCTTCCAATATACTGTATAGGTCCTTATTCTTTGTCCCAAGTATCTCATCAGCCTTCTGCAGGGTCTCCTGAAATGTACCAGTTATTTATAGACAAGTAACAGTCACTAAATCAACTGTAAAATAGCCACCAAAATTGAGCTGAGAGAGAAAGAGCATGTACCTCTTTTCTTTGCTAGTGGGCGTTTAGGTCCTTAACATTTGCCAAAAAGTGCCAAACTGCTCCCAAGACAAACAACTCCTGGCAATGCACAAGATCAGAAGGTCAGAAAACTTAAAGCATACACCTAGTCATCAACAAATGATGTCTGATGGCAATAAGAGGAAGAAAAATTACAACACAGATAATGAACTCTCTTATTTGACTTTGCAGGAAACTAACTAATCTGTAATTTGAAAGTACAGGAACATGTGTTCTCCTGTTGCTAGCAACTGACAGGAACAAATACCATCAAAAAATACATAAGGAGGCGAGCAAACTGGAATTACAACACAGATAATGAACTCTCTTATTTGACTTTCTAGGAAACTAACTAATCTGTAATTTGAAAGTACAGGAACATGTGTTCTCCTGTTGCTAGCAACTGACAGGAACAAATACCATCAAAAAATACATAAGGAGGCGAGCAAACTGGAATTACAACACAGATAATGAACTCTCTTATTTGACTTTCTAGGAAACTAACTAATCTGTAATTTGAAAGTACAGGAACATGTGTTCTCCTGTTGCTAGCAACTGACAGGAACAAATACCATCAAAAAATACATCAAAAAATACATAAGGAGGCGAGCAAACTGGAATATTTACAATTTCCCAATGGCCCCTAATCCATTAACCAATACTGATGAAGTAATCTGGGGTTCACATCCAAAACCAATTGACAATGGATGGAGTGGCCCAAACCCTTATAAACCCATAGGCAATGTCTCATTTTTCCCATGTGGGATGTATATATTCTCAACACGCCCCCGCACGTGTGGCGAATTTTCAAGCCATACACGTGGACAACTTTTGGGTGACGTGGAGCCCGTGTGGCCGTTAGACATGCACACGTGGGTAACCCGCTCTGATACCATGATGAAGTAATCTGGGGTTCACATCCAAAACCAATTGGCAATGGATGAAGTGGCTCAAACCCTTATAAACTCATAGGCAAGGTCTCATTTTTCCCATGTGGGATGTATATATTCTCAACAAAGACTCCAAGAGTGAAACCGTCATGCTGTGCTTAAATGATCCATAGTGCCATCCTCAATCCCAACAGTTCATAACGAATGTATAAATGAACCGGAACCGTCAAAAAAGGTTTGAAATTAATTCTTATATTTTCAGTGTTGCTTAACACTCACCTTCAAAGATTGCACTGCATTTGAAACATGTCAATTTGTTCGCTAAACAATTATTAGACAATTTTCTCTGTACTTGTGCTATTAATCTTCTGTTCCTTTGGGTAGTAAGCTTTGTTGGTTGAGGTCTTATGCAACAGTAACTAATTAACAGGGCCCTCAGGCGAAGTGGGAACCAATAAACAAATGCCTAAATTCCCAAAATTTGTAGAAATGTGAAACAAATTAAGCAGCAAAACATAACCCACATGGCTGAATAGTCATTCAATCACAAAAATGAGAGCTCATAAACATTAACCAAGCAAGTATAAGAAAAACACTGAAAAGTATAAAATATCTGAGAAGTTGATATACAAAATGAGAAGGAACCTTGTACGATGGATAATTCATGTTTTGACATACAATCTCACACATCACAGAACCATCCATTCGTCATGTAGGATCCCATCCATCACCACCATTGTCGGTTGAGACCCATTGACATTCAATCTTGCTACGATGTATTATTATCAACTTCAAATACAAATGATAACTACAGCAAGAAACTAGGGTCAAATAAATATTACAGAAGGGTTTCATTATTTAGAAATGGAAAGTGCTCTCTGTTCTGAAATATATGCATTCACTCAATCACAATCCACAAACTACTCTATATTTTTAATTTCTATATTAAGATATTAATAAATAGAATATTAAATCCGTAAGAATATAAAATACCAAATCACGAATTCATGTGAAATCCTTGTTCTTTTTCTTTTTAATTTAGTCACTACAAGATCAACAATTCCATGAGGTTGGGCTTCTGTTGCTGACAAAAACATTTCTTTCATAATATAAAGCATTTGAGTATGTGACCAAAAGACTGAGCATCTGCACATAGAGATTATGTGCCTAGAACCTTCACTCACACAAGTGATGTTGAAATCACTCAAAATATGCACACCTTAGTAATGCAACAGAGAAAAGTTCAATCATTATAAGTGAAACTTGTCAAAATTCCTGATTCATGCCTTTGGTAACATGGAAACTCTCAACGTAATTTGGGCTGAGATTAGCAATTCCAGAAAACGAGAGGAGTTGGTGAAATTGCTACGCTCATCAATATCAGTTCTTCTGTTACTATCAGTCTGACAAAATGGTGGAGATACTGACTGGAACCATCAGACCTGTGATATAGTGCTGGCTGCACATGTTGTCTCAGCATATGCAGACTACTCTAATGGGTCCAAGAACCCATTTTTAAGGGTATAAGTTCTGCAGTAATTAAAAAGGAAATTTTACATGATGAAAAGGCACCTATAGGGATCTAATATATTTCACTTCAACCTTCCTTTCAGCATGGAAAGTACCCAATGCCTTAAGGATGCCGTTTAGAGGTCAGGCACAAACATTTACCTCAACCTTGTGTGTGCACTTGAAAACATGTGTATCTTTTCACAGATTCTAAAACATTTTTAACCATAATGCATACCTAAATCCTTAAAAGTTTTTCAAATAGATGCTGCATGTCTGTTTTTCGGAGATGAGTGCAAACCACCACTAAATTCTATAGCAAGATATTACCCGGAAGCCAATTTCCCTAGTCGTGACATGTAGATAAGATCTAGATTTATGACTCGAAGACATTACAGGGAATGTTTAGTGGAGGTGCAGTTTCTCTTAAATTTCAAGACTATTAATAAAGGAAAAAAAAACATTTCTTCAAAGACAAACACCAAAGGGAGACAGATGATTAAGTAATTTGGTCCTGAACAGTGAGCTTAATCCTTGCTACCCTGATGCAATAATATAGCCAAAATGTTAAGTTCACACACCTAGCACTGAGAATACAAGAGTGAAGTATATGAAGGTGAGCACTAACACAAAACAAACAGGATACTAGAAAGTATTAACAATGTGTTCTATATAACTGAAAAATGTGTCCTAATGAATGTGACTCGATAGGATCAACAGTCTCTTCCACATGGATCCTTAAGACTCCTAATGTAGATAGAGCATTACCTCTTTCAAAATTTCCACAAGCTAAACACTTAGGTAACCAAATGAAAGAAAAGTTCAATTAATGTCTGCAGAATCCACTATATACTTGGCAAAAAGAAAGAGCACATATGTGAATAATCCTAGAATTAGAGCCAGAGCAATGAATTCAAGAATAACCTGAAACGGGAGGAACATCCATGTCAACTCCCATGTGGAATAGCGCACTCCAAATCTCGCACTTGTTGATCTTTCCTTTGTCTTCTGCATCAAGAACTTTTGAGCTTGATTTCACTGTTGTGCTTTTTCCCCAGACAAAGGTTGTTCCATCTCTCTTTCAAGTTAAGGCTGCCACCAATTTCTAGCCTCTCCAAGACTGGAAAATCAACCTGTAAACGTTAAGTTGTGTTAGTACATACCTTGACCTGTTTAATACTTCATAATAGCTAAATCAGATTCAACTGGTGAGCTGTGGGCGGTAACCAACACTGTGCGGGTCATGGGTTCAAATGTCACTACCATCATGGGATGTGGTGTGATAGAATTTTTTTTTTTTTTTTAAATTAGCTAAATTACATTCAATACGAACAACACTTTATCAACCCTTACATTGCAGAATAAAGATTCATGTGATATAACAAATTCAAACAACTGAATTCTCATATGATGAAAGCAATCATACAGTCCCGAGTCTAAGAAAGTATCAACACAATACAACATATTAACAATATCTATTACTAAAAGGACTTTGTTTTGTCAGCAATGAGAAGAAAACTTTGTCTTCATTTGAGAGAATAAATTCTCCATACCTCTATTATGTTTAATTTGACTTGAAATATACGGTTGAGAAACTCAGTTTTATGATTGTGGATCACTCATTTAAACAAATATTATCGTTTGGAAATGACAATATCGACACTATACTTGAAACTATGCATCATGCTACATTAGTCATCTGATTTTTTTATTTTATTTTATTTTGGGGGGGGGGGGGGTTGGGGTTGTGTGGGGGAGAAGATAGTCATGTGCTAATTAACAAGAAAGAACATATCAAGTTATACAGTTAGGTCTATTTCGGTATGAGATCATGTATTCATGTTCATACCTTTTCAGTGAAGAAATGTGTCTGGCCACTTCTTATGGTTCCGAAGGTCATGTTACGGCAACTAGTGAGCACCAGGGTTTTCAACAATGGGCAGTCAACACTACAAGGAGCAGGACAAATTGTTGCGAGGTAACCTAAATCCGTAAGATGGAGACGCTTTACTTGGGAAACAAGTTTGTTGGTTACCTCTCCATCTACGCCTCCTTCATACAAGATGATGTCTTTCATCCAAGAGCACTTGCTTATATACATGGACTCTAATTTCATTAGACCTTTAACTATGGACAGCTCAATGTGGAACAGCTCATTGACTCTTAAGTTTTGAAATGCAAGAAAGTTTTGGCTGTTCCACACATATTTCAAAGCCGGTAGATTACTCAATTCCATGTTATCCAGGCAAGAGAGTAGTGTTGCAGTAGCTGGATGAGAAAATACCAGATAGTTTTGCACATCCATTCATCACCATATATTGTAGCTCACCAAAGTATTTTACCTGCAAAGTTAATGTGGTTGTTAGCAGACATCCCAATTAGAAAGCAAGTGTAACATTAGAGCTATGGTTTAAAATCTGTCATTGGATCAATTCTTGAATTTCATTTAAAGGAACATTTGAAAGGTGCAGCCAAAAAAAAGTCACAAATGAGTTGCATAAAGAGAAAAAATACCTTGGGGCCAACTAAATTAGTATAGTGGAGCCAGTTTTTGGAGCTGAACTATTTGGATAGACCAGACTGATGAGTTGTGGCAGCTCTGGGAGCTTCAGCGTGATCACTTGCAGAAAGCTCATGTTATAATTATTTTTGCTGATTGCCATGAGGCTTGATGGATCTTTAAGATTCAAGACAATCAAATTAGGGAAGTTGATCTGATCATTAGTTTGTTCTTTGTTGCCCCTTCCTTCAAGGCCAACAAAAATCACTTCCAAGTCCCTACAGTTTTGTATGTCAATCGTTGCAAGCTCCTTCAGACTGCTAGCACCCGGCAATTGGAACAGAGACTTCAATCTTTCACATGAACGCACTTCAACACTTCTTAGATTTCTCAGGTATTCAGGTTGAGATTCTATCTTCCAAAAATTTGTCAATGAAGGTAAATTTGACAGAAACAACTTGCTTAGTTGCTTACGTGACCCCATTGGAAGCAGATCCTCACCATGAAAAATCTCCTTTAGCATTTCGGCACCTTGGATCGTCAATGACTCCAATACAGGAAAGACAATGTATGGATCTATATCTGTCATGTCAATCACATATTCCAGAGCATGGCAGTGATTCAGCTCAAGAGAGTTCAAGTTTACACAACACTGTATCTAAGAGACTGAGAGCGTCCCTCAATCTAAACATGTTTAACACTAGAGTGTTGGTTCTCTTTGAAAGCATGTTGATTCTGCTAGCCACAGAACAGTCTGCATCGAGATCAATTCTCAAATAGTTCTCATAAGGATTTGGATTCGATAACATATCATCCATCTCTGTTGTAGAGATCTTAAATCTTTGGAGCTGATGACATAGCAGGATGTTGTGCAGAACTGCAGGTTGCCTCTCATTGGAAGAATCATTTCTAAAGCAGTCAAACAACCCAATGAAAGAAGCTTTTGAAGTTGTGTATTAGTATCAATCTCTGACTCCTGAACCCCCCATGGCAAGCAGCTATTCCTCATGTACAGTTCTTCTAGTTTCGCTAAGCTTGGGATAAAAGCAACATCCATTGTATTGCTTTGCAGACTTTTACATTCAGTCACATCTAGCAATCTGAGATTTGACAGCTTTTCAATGCCAGCAGGTAACTGTTCGATTGAAGAACCACAAAAGCTGAGTATCACTAGTTCCTGTAGCTCTCCAATATCGACATGTACACTTTCCAATATTGCAATGCTCCAGACGCAGCGTTTGAAGACTTTATTTTCCTTTTTGCTGGTTCCAACTCCAGGTTTACGCCTTCTCTTTTGACACCCAGCTTCTAAAGTGGACTAGTGAGATGCTCAATGTCGCTCTTGTTGTTAATCACATCACTGAACTGCTGCCAAATTGGTTTCACCAATAGCTAGAATATTTTCCATATCTATACTCCTCTTTTCATTTTTTCAGTAACTAACTAGCATCACTGATGGAATAATGAAGAAATACCAAATATTCAAAGACAATGAATGAAAGAAAGAAACGAATTATCAGAGATTTTTGTTTCTCTGGGTGAAAACACACTCACAGGTGTATTTATGCATGGATTAAAAGCAATACGAAATTCAAAAAGGCAGGAATGGAACAACCAGAGAAAGCAAACAAATGTTCTCTTTTGGGATTCACAGATGTAACTGATGAAGCAACACCAACAGGATAGACAGTGAGGCCAGACCAACTACAGTAATCTTCTTCCTATTATTTTTCTGAGTGATACAGGAGTTGATGAAGCACAATAGAGAAGGCAAAGAATGAAAGGAAGGATCAAAGCTATCACATATTTTCTTTTTCTCTGGATGAACAGAAACTCACAGAATACCAAACTCAACTGAAGGAAACAACTCAAGAACTCAATAAATATTGAATCAGATTAGAAACAAAGAAAGAATTCAACAAACTGAAAGAGAGATTAATTTAATGGCAAAGCATGCATACCACTCTTTGAGTAAAAATTGTTAATTTCTTGATCTGAGAAATGCAGATAGATTGTTGGAGTACTGGCAACTGACTATAATAGTTTGGTGTTTCAAGTCAACTGATGATAAGGTTCTCTATTCCAGTACTCTAAAAAACTAGATTATGTGGTACCGATATTTGGCAAAAGAAAATAGAAGAAGTAATCATCCAATCGTTTTAATTGCAGTAACTGATAATACCAAAGAGATGAAATCAAGAAAGGAAAGCAATTTACTATCAGGACTCGCCTGAGTTAAGAACCACACCGAAGGAACAGTAAAATGAAACGAACAAACTAAAGCATCAACCCAAAGTGAAACGAAAAACCAAACATAGATGGAGAGTAACGATAGTACTACTAGTTAGATTAAAAAGCAGCAACGGTCTGTTAGTCGTAAGTTTTAAGACCATTCCCATGACTTTCACAAAGCAAAATTCAATTCAAAATGTGGCAGCTCCTTCGGATAATGCTTACGGTTATCTTATTACTTTAGGACTCACCAAGAAAATTGAAAACAGCTGCAAATACCAGCAAACAAGACATACTCTTCATTTTCTATCTCCAAGGCCACAATTGTTGGAAGTTTGAAAGCTCAGGCTTATTGATTCAAAGTGCAATTCAGCCTAATGATCACAAATTTTCGATAAACACATTTGATTTACCACTTGTCCTTTTCTTTCTCAGCTATTCATTCCCCATACAATCTATTTTTGATATGATCCACATATGTATAACTCCATAACCAATCACAGCCCAGTTCAAGTAACCAAATTTGAAGCAAAACCCACAAATCCAAACACAGAAAGATTAAAAAGTGTTACCTTGACGGAAATGGTTCCAGCTAAAGCATCAAGGTCTTCAAGCAGTTTCCCAATTCTGACCTCATTCCAAGGATCCCTGTACTGCTCCCTCAGTATAAAATCAGTAGAGAAATTGTACAGAATTGTAGTCCTGCTCTGCGATGGAGTCTTGTTCAGCAATTGGCTCTGTGGAGGAGCGTCCACTGGTGGGTCCAACAGCCTCTCGAACATGTGAGACCTCGCTTCCCACAGTGCCTTGGTCACCGGCGAGTGGAACATTCCGGGCCACAAGCTGATGGGCTTCCGGGTCAAAGAGTCCGACCCATAAACAGGGAGGGTTGCCACTACCGGAATGGTGGTGTTGGAATTGGAAGGAGATGAGTTTGGGTCCATGGAGTTTTGGGGGTCTTGAAATTTGATTTCTGGGAAATGGGGATACAGTTTTGGTAGTTTGTGGAATTGACTTGATTCCGTTTTGGTAGTTTAAGATTTGGTCAAGTACTTTTGCGATTGTGGTTCGCGGCCTCCGTAAATGTGGGGGCTATACGCGTTTCTGGCCTGTTGACTCTTCCGGTCTATGACGCTATGTAACGACATTGCCCCATATCACATGGTACCATATTTCTTTAGTAATGTTACCTTTAAACATGTTACATATAGTTTTATTAATTACATACCTTGCAAAGGTGCAAAGGCTGAGTCGATTCTAGTTGGATTTCAATTGATGACCTCCCCACCCATATGAAAGAAGAGCGCAGGTAATGGGTTCAAACTCTTTAACAGAAAGGAAAGAAGGAAAAGCAAAAGATTCATCATAATTCATTAATGCCTCAACCAAGGCTGGAGGTTACAAAATATAGGAATTGGACTGAGTCCATAAAAAAGGAGAAGTAGCCATGTGTTTCTCAGGACCACAATAGTAAGGGCTGTTCTAAGTCTACTGCAGATGCAAATAAAGTAGGATTAAGAGGATGATTAGCAGAGGTGGTCCTAACAAGTTTCGGCCCCTTAAGTCGCAAGCCGTCCACGGTTGCCGAAACTAGGAAAGCGGCCCATAATAGAATGGGACTCTTCCCAAGTCGCGTCTTCCTTAGGTAGCCCAGACTACTATATGAGCCATTGTGTGATGGCCTTCTTGTTCTTGTGGACCACGGACATATACAACACTCTTTCAAGAACCCAATTAATCTCCTTTTTCTAGTCAAACTGAGGCAAGGTCTGGAATAGAAGGGCTGAGTCGCTAACCCATTTCTTCAAGAGAGAAGCATGAAAAACAGAGTGGATTTTGCGACGACGGTGAGAGTTCCAGACCGTATGCTACGCTCCCAATTTGATCTAGGATTTTGAAGGGTCCATAGAACTAAGATGAGAGCTTGTGGGAGGGTCTCTTGAAGAGGCATTGTTGATGATATGGATGGAGTTTAAGAAATACCCGATCTCCAAATGCAAATTTGCATTCAATGCGATTCTTATCAGATTGTTGCTTCATTCAGTTTTGGGCCATTGCATTTTTTCGCCAACGATTGGAGGAGAGCATCGCGGTCTCGCAGCGCCAAGTCAACGGAGTGAACCGCTATGGAGCCAGGGATATAGCGCATCACCACCGGTGGCAGAACTCCATAGACCGCCTGAAAAGGAGGCATCTTGATGGCAGAATGGTATGTGGTGTTATACCACCGTTCAACCCAGTGGAGAAGATTGTTCCAAGAAGCCAGTTTTTCGGCTACGAAACACTGTAAGTAGTGTTCCACTGACCTATTAACCACCTCCGTCTGACCATCAGATTGAGGATGGTAGCGGAGCTATGGCAGAGCTGGGTTCCTTGAAGCTTATAGAAGGCTTTCCAAAAATAACTCAAGAAAATGGGATCGCGATCTAAAACTATGGTCTTGGGCATGCCATGTAATCGAAACACCTCCTTCATAAAGGTCTCATCAATTTGAGCAGCAGTGTACGAGTGTGTTACAATGATAAAATGCCCATACTTAGAGAGTCGATCTATCACGACCAGGATCGCATTCTTTCCTTGTGAATTGGGTAATCTGTCGATGAAGTCCATCTAGATGTCCAGCCAAATCCCTTCTGGAATGGGAAGCTGTCACGTCCTAAACCTAATTTATCTGTTTACTATCCATTTGGACGGTAAACGACAATTATTTTCACTTTTACTTCATTTCGATACTTTTAGTGGCCCTAAAAATTGACTTTTTGTTCAGGTTAGTTTTTGAGAAAATGTTCTTCATGAAAGTTATAGAGGATGTTAAACTGAGAGCGTGCATATGTGGTACTTAAAAATCGGAGTTCGTATGCGGAAGTTATTAGTGAAATACGAAGTTACTGTTCATGATAAATTGGGTATAAATATTGAAATTTTACTGTGGTAGGTTTCTAAATCCGGAAACCCACCTTTCTCTCTCCTCTCCCCCTAGCTCTCTCTCTTTCCTTTTCGGTCTCCGTTTTCTTCCTCTCGATTCGCCGCCGTCCGGCCACCTGACGACGTGCCACCAGACAATATAGGACCGCCTCCTTTCACTGCACATGCCGGTGGGGTAGTGAATCATGGTGATTTGGCCGGAAAAGTGAGAATCAACGACTTGAAGTTACTGTAGCAGTTAGAGGTTTTCCAACAATTCTTCCAATTCCGGCCATCTTCGGCCACCAAACCAAGTTCAATAGGGGCGCCTCGGGCCATTTATCATTCCCCTCAAGTTTCATGCATCAATTTGTGGTGTAGAGGGAGAATCAAGCAAAAATCCGATTTTAAGGTTTTGAAATTTCTGGAAATTTTTCACCGGCCGATTTCGAGTACTTCAAGGTAAAATTGGAACTTGTTGTAGTTGAGATAAATGTTGGGCCTGATGAGTAGATGTTGCTGCCAAAATTTGGTGGCCATCGGAGGTAGTGGTCAGTGGCGCGCGAATCCTACGCTCCGCCACTGTTGGTGACGCGCGGAGGTGTGTAGGGCTGCTTTCTGACTCTGATTTTTAGCCCATAAAATCCTATAAATGTTGTAGAGTTTATATATGAAGCTTTGTTAATTTTGGATGGTTATCGGGGAAGATTTAAGGAGTTAAGGTTAAAGAAACAATTAGAAATTCGATTTCAATTATCAGAAATTATTTTATGTCCTGTGATTATTCACGAACGATTATTTTGTACATGACGAAAAGAGGCCCCATTTGAGGAGATTCCGACCGACGGCAAGATTAGCCGTTTATTGTAAGTGGACTTTATTTTAAATTAAAGATGCATGCATTTATTTTCTTAAAGTAATGCTTATTTAAGTATCATATTACATTCGAGCATATGATTTATTTTCAGAATTTACTTCTGCCTTATCTCATGGAATTACTTTCAAGAATGATGTTTCAAAGTTTGGTTATGATTTGTCTCCGATTATAAATTGATTTCTGAAATGAATTGGTTTAGAATATTATTCGACGAATTATTTTTCTGAGGTAATTTCCGGAATTATATACTATATTTTGTTCGTTAATTTTGAGAATTTAAAACGATTTTCGAAATGGGTTTTCGATGGAGCGTATTTCTTATTTATTTATCGACATTCGGTTTTGGCATTCGGAATGCTTTAATGATGATTTTGAATTTGGTCTTGTTTCTAATTTACGATTTATATTTTGATCTCGCCTTTTTGCTATGGATTTGAGACACTTTTGGCGTGTGGGATACGTCGAGGATATTTTCGGTTTACTGTGAGTATTTGGGGAAGCTTTATGGATTTATTTGGTTTCGGATTTCTTTTGCCATACTTTGGGTGACTATTTATCATGCTAGCATTGAGACTCAATGCCGCCTTTGTGTCAACGGGATGGGATCACGGAAGCCCGTCCGCCTTTGTGGCATTGGTTACTGTCTTTGTGACTGTAATATTGAAGCCCAGTATCCTAATCGCTACACTTAGTGGCGTAAGGGTATATACGGGAGTATGAGAGTACTTTAGCCTGGGAAGCTCACTCGTATCGCTATCATCTTCCCTTACTTATTATATTATTTTTGACTAGCGGGGCTAGTCATATTTTCCTTAACCAGCGGGGCTGGCTTGGTTTTACAAGGTTCTCGATTTTAAAGATAAATGTTTATCATTGTTGCATGCATCGAGTTTTTAAAGAAATAAACATGAGAAAGTATAAACCCTTTTCCGTTACAATTACTTATTTTTGTCCACTCATGCTAACGTTTTTACGTACTTTCCCCCTGCGCCCTTTGGTTTCTTTTGCCCAGTCTACAAAGTAGCAGTTCGGCTTTAGGAGTTGAGGTTTAGCACCACCGCTGCCATCTACCTTCGTAGGTTACTTGCTAACCTACTTTGTGTATCGTTTTCTTTTGACTTTAGATTGCTCTGATAACCATGGGATCATTGTATTAACATCGATGACTTGGTTGTAATTTGAGATACTTGGATAATTTTATTTCTCTAAATTGTGAAGTTGTTTGGTTTTGGGAGCAGGGTGGCTCCGAGGGGTTGTGAGGATGATTATTTAGAAGTGTTTATTGTTAACAGGTTCTTGGGTTGTCCACTTTTAAGGGAGGTTCTACCGAAATTTCAGTAGGATTTTCTTGATGAGTGGGCCCTGCAGGGCCACCTCGGTTTCTAGGGTTAGATCTCAGGGTGGGTCCTAACAGAAGCGGTTGTAGCAATCCGGGTGGATTAATGGCTTCACGACTCTAGTGCTAACACTGATTACAAGCAGCAATGCATGATTTGATGTCCCTTCTCATACCGAGACAATAGAAGCTTCGAGAGAGTCGAACAAAGGTACGTAAATAACATGAGTATCTTGCTTGTAAAGAGGAATGAAATTCATGTAAAATCTTTGATCTCTATTCCAATGTCTGTGGGACGAAAATTTTGTTCTTGTACATGAGCTGGTTGTTTACCATTGAAAAATTCTTCCTAGTTAGTAGGTCTTCTTGCAAAGTAGAAATTATGGTCTGTGCTTTTGGGTCACGTGAACATGCTTGTGAATTTGGGCAATACTGTCAAAAACCGGGGAAGAGATGGCCTAGATTACACAAAGTTCGTGTCATCTGGAGAGGAGGTCTGGTATAGTATTAAGATGCCTAGGTCTGTATTCTGTCTTGTAATCATAGCCCAGTAGTTTAGCAAGCCACTTGTGTTGTGACGGAGTAGTGATTCTTTGATCCAACAGGTGCTTCAATGTTTGGTGATCGGTGAGAATTGTGAATTGGTTGCCCAGTAAGTATGGTCGCCATTTATCAATTGCAAAGAGGATGGTGAACATTTCTTTATCGTACACCAAAAGTACCTGATTCTTGGGTGAAATTGTTTTGCTGAGATAGGCAATTGGATGCTTTTGTTGTGTTAATAAGACACTAATGCCTAGGCCGCTTGCATCCGTCTCCACAGTGAAAGGCTGATTGAAGTCAGGAAGGGCAAGCACAGGGGCTGTGGTAACAACCAACTTGAGTCTCTGAAATGCATCATCATCAGCTGTAGACCAGTAGAAGTTATTGGCCTTGAGCATATCATTGAGGGGTTGGGCTATCAGCCCAAAATTATTAACAAACCTTTTGTAATAACCCGCAAGGCCCAGTAAACCCCTTAGGCCTTTCATGGTTTGAGGCTTGGGCCACTCATTCAAACATTGCACTTTGTCAGGGTCAACTGAAACCCCTTGACCAGAAATCACATGGCCCAAATATTTCACGTTGGGCTGGCCGAAAGAACACTTGACCAATTTCACCTGGAGTTGATGTTGTTGTAATATTTGAAAAACCTTCTTAGGATGAATGAGGTGTGAATACAAATCAGGACTATAGATCAATATATTGTAAAAGAACACAAGAACAAATTTGCGTAAAATATGTTTAAACACATCATTCATGAGAGCTTGAAATGTTGAAGGAGCATTAGAAAGACCAAAAGGCATTACCACAAACTCGTAATGTCCTTCATGAGTGCAAAATGTGGTTTTTGGAATGTCCTCTTCATGCATGCGGATTTGGTGATAACC
>BDJD01002078.1:52695-78027 GCA_002564525.1 Rosa multiflora
ACATCGATATATAAACAAAACCGATGTCTAGAATTACTATAAACATCGATATATAAACAAAAACCGATGTCTAGGATTACTATGGACATCGATATATAAACAAAACCGATGTCTAGAATTACTATAAACATCGATATATAAACAAAAACCGATGTCTAGGATTACTATGGACATCGATATATAAACAAAACCGATGTCTAGAATTACTATAAACATCGATATATAAACAAAAACCGATGTCTAGGATTACTATGGACATCGATATATAAACAAAACCGATGTCTAGAATTACTATAAACATCGATATATAAACAAAAACCGATGTCTAGGATTACTATGGACATCGATATATAAACAAAACCGATGTCTAGAATTACTATAAACATCGATATATAAACAAAAACCGATGTCTAGGATTACTATGGACATCGATATATAAACAAAACCGATGTCTAGAATTACTATAAACATCGATATATAAACAAAAACCGATGTCTAGGATTACTATGGACATCGATATATAAACAAAACCGATGTCTAGAATTACTATAAACATCGATATATAAACAAAAACCGATGTCTAGGATTACTATGGACATCGATATATAAACAAAACCGATGTCTAGAATTACTATAAACATCGATATATAAACAAAAACCGATGTCTAGCATAAATATAGACATCGATATAGACCAAGGAACCGATGTCCAACATAGCATTGGACATCGTTTTTCTTCAGGAACTGATGTGTAAAATATTATTAGACATCGTTTCTAAATCAGAAACGATGTTAAAATGGATAATTGTGTTGTTAGAGCTATATTTCATTAAGCATCTAATGCCAAAATATGAAGGTTTGACAATAGCTAAACACACCAAAATGGTGATCACATTAACGTTTTTACATCGGTTCTGAACCTGAAACCGATGTCTGGTCGCATACTAGACATCGGTTCACAACCGATGTCTTAGTTTTGGCGATCTTTAACATCACCCACTAAGACATCGGATTTTTTTTTTTTAACATCAGTTGTGAACTGATGTCTATGAACTTTATCCTAGTAGTGTTGGATGCTTTTGTTGTGTTAATACGACACTAATGCCTAGGCCGCTTGCGTTCGTCTCCACAGTGAAAGGCTAATTGAAGTCAGGAAGGGCAAGCACAGGGGCTGTGGTAACAGCCAACTTGAGTCTCTGAAATGCATCATCAGCAGCTGTAGACCAGAAGAAGTTATTGGCCTTGAGCATATCATTGAGGGGTTGGGCTATCAGCCTAAAATTCTTAACAAACCTTCTGTAATAACCCGCAAGGCCCAGTAAACCCCTTAGGCCTTTCATGGTTTGAGGCTTGGGCCACTCATTCAAACATTGCACTTTGTCAGGGTCAACTGAAACCACTTGACTAAAAATCACATGGCCCAAATATGTCACCTTGGGCTGGCCGAAAGAACACTTGACCAATTTCACCTTGAGTTGATGTTGTTGTAATATTTGAAAAACCTTCTCAGGATGAATGAGGTGTGAATACAAATCAGGGCTATAGATCAATATATTGTAAAAGAACACAAGAACAAATTTGCGTAAAACATGTTTAAACACATCATTCATGAGAGCTTGAAATGTTGAAGGAGCATTAGAAAAACCAAAAGGCATTACCACAAACTCGTAATGTCCTTCATGAGTGCAAAATGTGGTTTTTGGAATGTCCTCTTCATGCATGCGGATTTGGTGATAACCCGAACGTAATTCCAATTTGGAAAAATACTTAGCTCGATGTAGCTCATCAAAAAGCTTGTCCACCACGGGAATGGGAAATATATTCTTGACGGTCACGTTGTTGAGGGAGGGATAACCTACACAAAATCGCCAAGTACGTACCTTCTTTCTTTCTCACCAAGAGAACCAGTGAGGAGAAAGGGCTACGACTTGGGCGGATGAGACCATGAGAAAGTATGTCTTGTACTTAGGCCTCTAGTTCCGTTTTATGCGAGTGAGCGTAGCGATACGGCCTCACATTCACTGGGCCAAAATTGGGCAACAAAGTAATTCGGTGATCAATGGCCCATTTGGGTGGAAGCCCCACGAGAGGGGAGAACAAATCCTCATAACGTGTGAGCAAAGGCTGCAACTCTGGAATTGTAATCGGGCTTGTCATAGAAGGCACTGAATCCAAGTGCTCAATGGGCAAGAGGGACATGAATGCAGATTAATCCATTTGACTAGGCTACTTCTTTAAGCTGTGAAGCACATGGCACTGCCCATTTTCTGTAAACACCATGACCTTATTTGAGAAATGCCAACCAATAAAACCAAGTGTCTCTAGCCACTGTGCTCCGAGAAAAAGGTCGCACCCAGTCACCGATGACATCTATAGCGTGGCCCGACGGTGATAGGTGTTTGCCTGAAGCTGAAGTGAAGCGGAGGTGAGACGTGGGCTCAAGAAATTTGTGGCTGACCCACAATCAACAAATACCGCAATGGGTTGTTTGTTAATGAAGCCTTCAAATCTCATCATCTGACCCATCTTTGTGTGAGTGATGGTGTGAAGCTAAACAAATTGCTCCGAGTCAGACGGTTGTTCCTCTTTCACAATTTCCTCTATTGGGAGTTCCTCCAATGGTGTTGGTGATCCCAGAATGGCCATGACCGGTCTCTTACAAATGTGGGTCTTGGACCACTGTCCATCACAGCTGTAATAGAGTCCCTGGGCTTTGCGTTCTACCTGCTCACTTGGGGACTATTTACGGAAAGGAGTTTCTGCTTTTTGTTTTTGGCTAGTATATGGGTGGGGAAAGGGTGTGCTTTGGCTTGTAGTGGTGTGGATTGTGGGGCAGATGGGATGTTGGAGGGTAGTACCTTGTGAGAGTACAACCAGTTAGATTGACGTGGTGGTCCAGAATTGGGCTAGTTGTTGGCCTACTTGGCTTCGTATCGGCATGCCAGGCGCTGGGCATAAGCCAACGAACGTGGTTAATTCAATGGCCATGACGTCATGCCTGATCGCTGGTTTGAGTCCACTGAGAAAGATGGGTAGGAGATTGTCGTCGAACCATTCTGGTACCCAGCAAGCCAATGCGGTGAACTCGTTGATAAATCCATCAATAGAGGATGTTTGCTACAAATGTGAAAGAGATACCTTGAAATCAATAGAAGTGCATCCTCCGAAGTGTTGCAGGAACGCTCCGACAAATTGTTCCTAAGAAGCAGATGGGTTTCTCTGCTCAAAGGAGGTCATCCAGATGGATGCTGTCAGTCCAAAGTGAGAGGCAATGGTGGCTATGTGTGCATGGATTGGAATGTTTTGGGTTTGAAGATTGCGTTCCACCATGGAGAACCAGCTGGCGGCGGCGTCACCGTAGAACAAAGGAAGATCAACTTTGGATGGGTGAAAAAATTGGTTGTCAAATAGGTAGGGATTGTGTGGTTGCATTCTGGGAAATGAAAGTGTACTTACATGAGCATTTGCCTAAACCATAATTAGCTATAATGAGCCATGCTCATGCTACCGCCAGCAGTCCCAACAACTATCAAGGGTGTAACCTATGGAAACATCACCAGATACACTATCGCTTGAGCTTCGGCTTAGCTAAAGATCGCAGCTGATTCGCTGCCACGTGCCGCTCCAATGCCACCTGTTGAAGTATCAGAAGCTGGGAATAGAAGCATATTAGTCACACATCGAAAGTAAGGAAGAGATCAGTCTCTTCCTCACCTATAAAAGGTTCACTCCTCTCTCCTCATTAAATACGCATTTACTACTTACCTAACGTTATCCTGGCAATGTAAATACATCGACTTACTTAGGCATCGAAGTAGAGAAGACCGCCAATTGCGGTCTCCTTCTGACACCCTGTGTATTTTATTTGACAGATAACGGAAACATCAAAGAGCACCATGAGTAACAGTTCGCCTCGTGGGCTAGCGTTAACCAAGGTTTAGATACCTCTAAATCTCAGACATTAACAGAAAGGGTGGAAGAGTTTGGTACTGTGAATTCCAAAAGAGAAAAATGGTTTGGTAGAGTCATGGTAGTGGTGGTGGAGGATTGTTGCTGGGGAACTGAAGTGATGGTGGTGTGGTGAGGTGGTGCCGAGGAAGATGGTGGTGGTGTATGAGGGGAGGAAATATAGCCAAAGGTAATGGCCAAAGGTAATTTGTGGTAAAGTGGATGGGGTTTGGGGAGGTGGAAGGATTGAAAGTGGTGTTACCTGATATTGTGGTTGGATTGATACTGAGGCCGAAGAGTGCACAGGTTGGTGTTGATGGGTAAGAGCCTATACAATAGTGCTTTGAAAGGCTGATAGTTGTGCCGTGGTGTGGTTTTGGAAGGAAGTTTGGTTATGATTGATAGAATCAATGGAGTGGTGCATCTCATGTTGGAGCAGTTCAATGGAATGGTGAAATTCCTCTATGTGGAGGTGTACATCATCTCTGGTTTGAGGCAGAGGCAACATGGGTGTCATGTGTGGTTGGGGGTGGTGGTGGGACAAAAGTGGAGGTGGGAGGGGTGGCGGAGTTTTATAGGTCCGGAAAGAAGCCATGCTCTGATACTAGATAATGGTTTCAAACGACTAATTGAATTTCTTGGTAATTGATAATGAGGTTCTCCAAAATTGAATCTTGATTTTCCTAATTGGTTGATTTTTTTTTCTTTTCAATTTCTTGATGATTGTTCAAGTAGTTTGGTATGATGAAAATAGGTTGGAAATTTCATATGTCTAAATTTCATTTGCGACTGAATTTAAAAGTCCCTTAGTAAATTTTGCTGTGAGATTTAATTCTTTAATTACTTCAGTCCCTTTTAGCTGTTATCTCTATAACTTGAAGATTGGAATATTTACAAAATTGATGCTTTAGTTTCTTCTTCCCTGTCTTCTAGACCAGTTGCTTGCCTTATTTTTTTATTTTTTAATTTTCAGTGTGGCAATGAAGATTTTCATATGGAGGTGGAGTCATATTTGCGCATAATTGGAGAGCCAAAGAGCCAAAGCTTCAGTCTGTGTTTCATTAGGTACACTCTGTCCTCTCAATTCTCTTCATCCTATTTTGCTTTTATGTAGAAGTTTATGAAAGAATATTGTTGATATCTCAACGTTTAGTTTTGATTACAGGTCATTTGTTGGGTTCTGGGGGAATATGGAACTGTTAGTGGAAAGCATTCTGCTTCTTATATCACTGAAGAGAAGGGAAATTGTATAGTTAATGAACAATTGGAAGGACTATGTTCAAGCCATGAGAATCTCGCATGTCTTTCTTGAGAACCGTTTACAAATTGGTCAAGAGCTTACTAGGGGTCTTGGTGCTGGTGGAAACCCATGCCTGATGTTGGTGTGAATACTGTCAAAGAAAGCCTAGAATCATAGAAGTATTGAAGGAAATTGACTTATGTGTGCCTATTCAAACTAGGATTAGTTCCATGATTGTAATAGGAGAGAATGTTATAGAATTCCTAGTCCTACTCGGAATTAGTTTTCATTATAACATTAGAACATGTACTTTGTAATCCCTATATATAGGGCTCCTATTCTCAATATTGAATACACAATTCTCTCATCGATCAATCTCTCTCAACTCTCTTAATCTTAAACAAGAAGAAGCACTATATGGGTCAGACATGGTATTCGTTATGGTAAGCTCAAATTATGTTCCCTTGTTCTTTGTTCCCAACCTTAGCCCCTTTGAGATATTATCAGACTTATTTTAGCCATTCTGCATTTGACGTTGAATTACATGCAGGCTAGAATGGGTGGAGGAATTCGCACTGGTGTTGCTCCGGTAGTTGCAGGTGTTGCAAAATCAATGGGAAACTTCAAGTACCCTTTTCTGACTATGTTTGTAATGAGATAATTCAGAATATGAGGGTATTACGTTTGGATTTGATTTTACAGCATTTTAGAATTCGATCTCAGCTATGTAAACTTGACATTTTAAGAATATATTGGCTGATGAGAGGTTCAAAGAGATCATGAATGAATTACAATCTCACATTAGGTTATAAACATGAATTCAGGGGAAAAAAGAAAAAGAAAATTGCATACTAGTAATAGACTAAATTAAAAAAAAAAACAGAAAACCCATCTTGTATTAGATTTATACAAATAAGGACACAAAACCCAGGCCCAAGAAGAATGAAGTAGACCTAATTTATGAGATTTCCATGAGTAATTACGGATTAATCAATTTTTTATTAAAATTACTGCTATGCCATTATTAAAAATTATCTCTTTTATTTCTCTTTCATCACACTAACCGTAGTCTAATCATCTCTTTTATTTCTCTTCTCAAAAACCCCAGCTTGCAGACATAGTTCCTTCCATTAATCCCCAATTTGGAGCTAGCAAAAAACTTGCCTTATCATCAATGGCAAAATGCTCCTACCAAACCTATCGTCGCCGAATTTGAACTTACCAGAACTGGCTGAAGCTCCCGGAGGACGTCACCGCATCCATACTCTCCCTCCTCGTGTCATCGAAATGGCTTGATTTGTTGCATACAGCCAAAAGAGTTGAGTCTCCAGCGGTCTCATGACGACGCTCTTCCCCCATCCTTCTGTGCAGACTCTCATTCTTCTCTCGACCTAGATTTTGCAACTTCTCCTCAAGTAGTTCCACTTTCTTGTTGTTTAGCAATTTCTTGGTTATGGTAGTTTTGGTGGTTTAGAAACTCATGCATTGAGTGTTTGATGAAAGTCCTCAATGAAGTTGTTGTTATACAAAACACTTTTGTTTTGGCATGTTGATTACTATTACTAATTGCTATTAGTTTGATTAATTGATACTGGTTTGGTGACTAATTGATACTCGTTTGGTGATCTTGTTGTATGAATAATGTGATTTTCTATGTTTCCAATTTCATTCATGGATTTACAGGTCTAATTGCTACAACTCTGCTCCTGCTACTGATACTGCTCATGCTACTGCTACTGGATTAACATATCTAATTGGTACTGCTACTACTTTAGCTCCTGCTCATGCTACTGCTACTACTACTGCTGCTACTACTGGATTGACAGATCTAACTGGTACTGCTCCTGCTCCTACTTCTACTACTGCTACTTCTACTGCTGTTGCTACTGCTACTACTCTAGCTTCTGCTACTGGATTGACAGATCTAATTGCAACTGTTCCTGCTCCTACTCCTGCTACTACTACTTCTACTGTTGCTACTGCTCTAGCTCCTGCTACTGCTACTGCAAATGGAGCTGCTACTGAAACAAAGATACTTTTAGCAATAAAGAAGAAAAAGAAGTTTGCATAGCTCTTCTCTCTCTTAGCATCGTGTAAGAGAAGAGATGTTTTTTTTTTTTGGTTGCTTTTGAGAAGTAACATAAAATGATTATTCTAAAAAAAAAAAGTAAAATAAAGGGATTAGAAGTCAAAAGAAGTAACTAAGGGTAAAGAAAGTAAATAATTCATAACATGTGGCACGTGGAGAGCAGATTGTCCTTATTTGTAAGATTTAGTCCTTATAAAGGGATTAGAAGTCAAAAGAAATAGTTAAGGATAAAAAAATAAATTAACTCATGACATGTGGCAAATAGATAGTAGATTGTTCTTATTTGTAAGATTTAGTCCTTATATGTTTAATTCAATCTTTAATGGATGTATTTGTTAAGTCATCTTTTATCAATAATTTATATATAATCATTAAAGATTGAATTAAACATATAAGGACTAAATCTTACAAATAAGGACAATGTGCTCTCCACTTGCCACATGTCATAAGTTCATTTACTTTTTTATCCTTAACTACTTCTTTTGACTTCTAATCTCTTTACAAGGATTAAATCTTACAAATAAGGACAATTTGCTCTTCACTTGCCACATATCATGATTTAGTTTATTTTTTTATCTTTAACTACTTATTTTGACTTTTAATCCCTTTATGTTACTTTTCTTTTTTCTGAGAAATCAATTTATGTTTTTTTTTCTGAGAATAATCCTTTTTTTTTTTCTTTTTTTGAGAACAATCGGTTTATGGTACTCTTTTTTTCTTGAGAATAATCCCTTTATGTTACTTCACAAAACCTCACTCTCCTACTACTCTCATCTCATCGCCTAATCCTGCTACTGCACTCATACTCGTCAAGTTCTGCTACTGCACTTGTACTCGTGTTCTGCTACTGCACTCATGATCGCCTAATCCTGCTACTGCACTCACTGCACTCATACTCGTCCAGTTCTACTACTGCACTTGGACTCGTGTTCTGCTACTGCACTCGTGATCACCTAATTCTGCTACTGCACTCACTGCATTCATACTCGTCCAGTTCTGCTACTACACTCTTGATCGCCTAATCCTGCTACTGCACTCATTCTCATCTAGTTCTGCTACTGCACTTGGACTCGTGTTCTGCTACTGCACTCATCATCACCTAATCATGCTACTGCACTAGTCCAATCCTGCTACTGCACTCGCTGCTCTCATACTCGTCCAATTCTGCTACTGCACTTGTACTCCTGTTCTGCTACTGCACTCGTCAACGTCCAATCCTGCAACTACTCTAGTCAAATCCTGCTACTGCACTCGCTGCACTCAAACTAGTCCAGTTCTGCTATTGCACTTTTTCCTATGTGCCGGTGCTTTTCTTCTCATTGGTTTTGTTCGATTATTTCTTGTGCCATCACCCTTTTGCACCTACACACAGTAGCCAATTTGAACCATAAACAATTAATATCATATCATTAACATAAACCATAAACTATAAAGTAGCATATCAATTCAATTTGAACAGTAGCAGATCATATCATTGACAGTAGCCGATCATATCAAAGTAAACCACAGAACCATAGTGATGCTAAATTCATGATTCTGCTCCTCATGTATATCAAAGTAAACTACATAACCTTTGATTAATAAAAGACCAGAACCTTCAAATAAACTTCACAAATAAATTCATGAAGAATATGTACTGCACACATAGTATCACATAACAATAATATGTAAGTAGAAAACTGCACACATAGTACTATGACTTGGACTGAATTGATAGAATACACTAATGTGATTAGTACCATCTAGAACCATCAATTGTTGCTAATTAATGACAATGAGGAGTCACAGTTGTCTTCATTAGAGGAAGGGAGTCGAATAAAATAAGAGAGATAAACGTGAACAATACACTCCAAAATCTGAGTCTTTTATGCAGCAAACTCCCAATAGCTTTTCCGTCTTTTTTTTAGAAAAATAGTGCTTATAATCAGAAGTGAGCTCATAGACTTACTAATTTGTAAAGAATCCTAACTAGAAAAACACAATTATCATTTCTTTCTTTGTTTTTTGACTACATTTCATTCTGAAAAGCATTCTGTACAAAAGAAATGCCAGTTCAGCTATGAACTCATGGCTTCAACTTTTTTTTACCTAGCACATTAAGCATGCTACTGCTACCACCAGTACCCTAGTTCTGTAAAAGAAGTCTGTAATGTGCGTAGAGCATAAGAGTTATCACTCATACAATTTGGCGAAATTAGATGTAGCATTTAAACAGGAACTCAAAGATGAAATTACACAAAGTTATGGCACATGATCCTCTGAATTGGCTAAAAGTCCACATCCTACCAAACCAACAATAACTACCAGTTTTGTTTACACACTAAAATACCAGGGAATGTCTTTTAGTTACATAGATATCAAGCATGCTAAAAGAAAGCAACTAAAGAAGGACCCATACATGATTAATAAACAGAGAGTAAACTAATTTTATATAAATGATTCTCCAGAGCTACTATTATCCAGGTTCACGAAGTAGTGGTTGGGGAATTATAGCTCAATTATGTTTCTTTTTTAACTATAATAGTAGCAGAGCCTCCTTGTAACCAGATAGCATGTCTAGAAGACACCTTGATGAGGTTAATTCTAACTGTGTATAAAGATTTCCAAATTCACCAGATTCAGGCATGTTTCAGACCATCAACCACTGGCATCGATCCTTGTACTCAAACCCCACAGATATTTATGTACATATCAATGCAATTGCTTTAACCATAATATATTAAAAGTACTAGTTAAGGGTTCTCTATTTCTTGAATGCCGAAGCTTCCATAAGTTTTTGCACTTAGACATCGATTTGAAATGCTTAACTTGACTAGAAAACTTGAAATAAACCCTACAGACTTGACAGGATATGCAGGAAGATCGACACATTCACCATGATAAGCTAATCTCAAACCACTGACCCACAACATTGTGAGTCATCCAGCTTTAACCAGATTCTCCTAAATACATTTACAGAAGACCCGAGCTAAAGTAACTTACCAAGTTTCCCTCATAACTATTATCCCCCATTTTCAGTGTTCCTGTATTTTCAGTCTAACAAGTCCGTGCATGGGACACAAAGCCCAAATACTCCAGCAAGAACATCATTGAAAATCACGTTCCCAAACTAACTGCCGCAAGATCGTTTTAATTCGACACTCAAATAGACACCATTGAAAGTACCCACGAAAGAAAAAGAGTAAAATCAAGCAAATTTCCACTCTGAAACTACCAAATTAAATGCAGCTAAAAATCAAACCCCAAAGATTGCAACTCAAACCTTCACATCCAACCCACCCAAAACCAAATAAGTCATCTCCACTCTAGTCTCATTAGCACCTCATCTTTTCACATCCTAATTCGAAGAAACATAAACAAAGGCAGTGAAATTGGAGTAAGAGCTTACCTTATCGACCTCCATTGAAGCCAAATTCGAGCTGAGCATGGAACCGTAGCTGCTACTAGCTGCGCCCCGTCGCTGGGTATTTGGGTTTCTGTTTTGGCGTTAGCTTGGTTTAGGTTTTTTGTATTGGACAGTGGCAGTGCCGTAAATTATGATGAAACTCGAGCGTTTTAGTCATTTGCCATTAAAATTGGGAATCAGGCTTTATTCATTTGGCTTTTGGGCCTGGGCTCATGTCCTTATTTGTATAAATCTTTTTGCAAGTGAGTTTTCTGTGTTTACATCTTTGGTCATGTGTTACTATGTAATTTTCTATAGTAATTTCCCCTGCCGCTTTTCCCATATTTTGCTCATTACCCTTGCCACCTGTTGATCTGTTGAGCCGCCACCTAATTACTTTGAGCGATGGCGGGTCGCCCTTTCTCTGCTGCGCAGAAGAGATAGGAGCTGAAAGAGAGACGTTGCTTGCCTAGCAGAAAGAGAGTTGAAGAGGTGGATTGATAGAGGGCGACATACGCAGAGGTACAGTAGCTTTTTTTTTTTTCAAAGAATTTCTTCAAAGTCATTCTCAATCTGTGCATGTCACTGATTTTGGGTTTGAGTAATGCAGGCGTTGTTGAGATTGTTATTCATTTTGAAGCTTATGGATTTTCAGGGAGGATGAGCATGGTATCAAACCAATAATTTTCCTTAATCTGTTTCAGTTTTTGCTAAATTCTGTCATTTCCAGTGTTTTCTGAACTCTAACTCACTCAATTTAATGCCTTTTATTTTATTCTTTAGGTGAGACAGAGATGATTGTTCCTCTTACAGAAATTGAGCCGCTGGAGGTATTATATATGCTATCGTGCAGTAGATTGATTGCATGCTACTCAAGCATAGCTTCTAATACTTTCCATTTACTTTTTCACAGATTCTCCATCCTTTGAATTATTTGGGTTTATAGTTGCTGTTGTCTGTAACTATAATGGTTACAGACTACAGCAATTCCATGTTATTCTGTGATTGTATGGAATTACAGACATGTGATTCACTGATTCTCCATCCTTTCAATTATAGTTGTTGTAGTATGTAACTATAAACCTATTGTATATCGACAAAATTGTATTTTCCTCTATGCATACTATGAAGGGAATCCTGGAAATGCAATAGCTTGAACACGGCTTAGTGTACTGGAGTATCATTAAAATGAGATGTATTGTTTGACATATATTACCTAGAACCCCCACTTATTTTTGAAACAAAAAGAAATTGAAATGGTTGATTGCTTTTGGGGTCTGTTAGTGAATGCGAAAGTAGTTAAGATTGTTTAGATTTTAGGTCGTATTATAGGAAATTAGGAATGTGTTTTCAGAGCCTAAGATAGCTCCTTATGTGAGTGAACAGATTTTTTTTTTGGGGGGGGGGGGGAAGCTTATGTGTTTGATATATGGGAGATCCCACATGCGCCGATTATATGACTGTTCATCAACTTATAGTCTTGTTGTTCTTCAGATTGTGTTTTTCTTTCATTTCTGACATACATAATACATAGTTTTTCCATTATTGTTTAGATTATAGGAGATGTTAAAGCAATAGTAGGTTTAGTTAACTCAGCGAATGCTTCAGAGTTCTGATGGTGTACAGGGTTTGCTCAATACATAGTATGAACGTGTTTGCTTTAACTACTAAAGCTTCAAGATATAGATAGAAACAAAATTTGATTGCTTATCTATAACTATCAACTATGTTTATCTTCCACTCTTTTAATTTCACTTTTGAACAGAACCTCTCTTCTATTTTTTCCCCTTTTGCATGTGCGCAGTTGCAACTGCTATGTTATATATACATATGTGTGTGTATCTATATATATATGAATAGCAGAGCTCTGCACAAAGCCATTGGGTGCGGTCTTGGTTTCAGGTACTTTGATTAGCAATGGTACTTCGAATCTATGACAACTCCAATAACAAATAACCATGACCCTTTTGCATTTTCTTGAACCTGTGACCAGTTCCTCTTATTCTGTTTATGTTTATACTTAAAATAACTGCTTACCAAAAATGACTTCTCTGTTGCTGTTTCGTGGTCCAAAATTCAAGTATATTAATCTATTTGAACAGCTCTAGAGTCTCAATTTTAGCTGCATGAGTTCAATTTGAATAGCATTCTCCATTCACAACCTGCTGATTGTTTTTACAAACACAGATTGCAATGCTACTCATTTGTATTTTATGAATTTTTGTGTGCATCTTTTCTCTTTGGCCAGGAACTTGAACTTTTAATTGAGAATCTCTTGGGTTGTGAGATAAAAAAAAAAAAAGATTTTTCTTTTTGTAAGTGTATACCATGATTCTTCTGTCTATCTCTGATTCATTGCTTTTGATTATGGGAAATGGGTATTTGGTGAATTGGTTTTTGGTTACTGTTAGAAATCAGGTATTGAGATTCCTGGGTTTTGTTGTCTTTATTCACTGTGGCCTTTGGGTTCTAGCTCAACTCTTAAAAGGTTTTTCAAATTAATGCTGCAGTGATGCATGTTTGATATAATAAATCCCTGTATTGATTCTGAGGGTTCTTATTGCAGGTTTCATTTGCAGTAGTTGTAATTATTTCTTATATCAATGCTGTGATTTGGTGTTGAAGCATCTTTCAGTCATGCAAAAACAAAGGTATGCCGCTACTCTATTAATATGCATCGGCTGATCTGATATCAGATTGAGAATAGGATTATTGAGTCCCTGCGTAAAATAAAATTGACAGGGTTTTTTTTGTGGTTTATTGGATTCCCCACAATCCAGGCTGAGGAACTTACAGTGGAGGTGATACTTTAAACCGTGAAAATAGGGTGTTACTTGATCATTGGACGTTGGAAAAGATGAGGGATGCTGAACGCCTCAATGAGGTACTTTGTATCAGTGTTATAAACTGAAATTGTGTGTTTGATAGCAGTAGGTTTTTGCTGCTTAAGGTTTGATATATATTAACCTTAGTTGATGGTTCTTGATACCTCCGAATTTTTGTATTGGATGACTATGCCAATCTATGCTTTATTGCATACATAATTGTGCCATTATAAGTTTGAGCATCGCAAATGAATAACAGTGCTTTACATTGTAGGCATGGGGTTTGACCCTTTTTTCACCAGTATTTATAATTATTTGACATAAAGCCTCTAGAAACCAAACCTAAGTGTATCAAAGTGGTTATTGAACCTTTCAAAAAAAAAAAAAGTGGTTATTGAAAAAGGCCCTTACTGTCATTGTTTCTCATAACATGGGACATCTTGGAGTTCTAATTTCTCAATTAAAACACATATGTTTTTTTCTTTAAGTTTATATTGTTTTTAAATATGCCCTATTTTGAATAAATTTCGGGATGAAATGAAGCAGCTAGCTAAGATTGAGATATATAAAATGTAGCAAATTTCCTGCTCTTTGTAACCAGTGGTAAGGCATTATCAATTTTGCTAACTAGAACGATTTTGAAAATAGTTAGATTCTTTCTTACAACAGTTGATGAGATAATAGAGAGATAGCATTGGTTGAGCAAAGACTATATTTTAGTTTTGAGCAACTAGGAATGAGTACATTTGGCTGGCAACAATCAACATATTGTGTTGGACATGCAAAGTTGTGTCCACATTGTTCATAATGAATTACTGTTTGTCAGCTCTGTTTTCGTTCTTTGTATATCTCCAGATTCTGTACTAATTATGCTTGCTTGTGCAGGGTGACATTGTCTTTGCATCTGTTATGGCAACTCTTGGACTGCAAATATTGCTCGAGTCTGCTTGAGAACTGATCTCAAAGGTAAGCGATCCATTTGTTTTCCCTACTCCAACCTGAAAATTGGAGCCGAACGATCTCTAGATTTCGGACTCTGATTCTGTTGGTTTTGTGGAATGTATTGCTGATATGCTCCCTTTTAACTGGCTTCTTAGAGGTTCCACTTTGGCATATTGTAAAGATTTCTGTGGAGGCATATCCATATATTTTCACTGTTATTGTATCACCTTAATTAGCTAATCATAAGAGTTAAAAACTGGATTGCTAAGTTCTGTTATTCGATCTATATATTCAGTAGTTCGGTCAAACGTATCTTACTTCCTGTATCCTTCATTGGCTACAGTCCCGACCAACTATCTTCTACCTAGTTACCAATTATCTTCTACAAGACTATTTTGTCCACAGCAACTGTGACCAGAAAGAGTGGTGTGGGGGTAAAGATCTTCCGTAGTTCCCTCCAAATTTTCATCAAATTGTCTCACTGGTATGTGCACTTACAATAATTAATTTTGTAAGATATAACACAATCATGTCCATGAAGTTGCCGAAATATACTTAAAAGTTTTGAGAATGCAATAGGATTGACACTTTGAATAGTAGATCCTCGTCTACCAGTGGTACAATACTCATAAATCTGCTCGAGTGAAATTAGGCCAGCATACAAATACGTTTGTATATGTAACTACTGTCGTGTTTTATTTCATGACTTTGATATTTTTAGGCATACAAGAATATGTGCATTAACTAACCTGTAAATTTTACAAACGCATTGAAGAAGGAAAGACAAATCAAACACAACTACAAGAATCATGTGGTTCACCTCGAATTTGGCTATGTCCACCACGATGAATATCCAGATCACTAAAACAAAGAAGCAGGAAAAGATTACAGCACAACTACTTCTTGTTCTTTCCAAATTCACAAGAAGATGAGAAATCCTAATTACAAACAAGAATGGGCCAAAACTCTCAATATCAATCACAGATAACTAACCCCCTTTTTTTTTTTTTTTTTAATCATCACACAAATATCACTCTTCTCTCACCCAAATTATCTACAAAAAAATCTGAAATACACACAAGGATTCAAACTACAAGATAAACCAACAGTCGTTTTTTTCTTTAGAAAACTTATCACACAACTAGATTAAAGAAGTGTGTCGCCACCGCTCCTCAGGCTGAAGTGGGCTCGAGCGGAAAATGCGGCAGACATAAAGAACATCCCAACCGACTTGTACCACGCCACTCCTAGATTAAATTCTCCACGAGCAGGAATGCACTGAGTCCAGATCTGCAAAATTTGGTTCACATTGAAACATATTACACAGATTACACATTTATCCTGATGCTCGGTCAAAACACATCTGATAGGACTGTACAGCAGTAGAATTGCAATTCCATACCTGATCAGCTTTCTTTCTTGCTATCATTCAGCTCCTGCTCAAGATTCTCACCAGAATCACAGACATATATGCACACTGTCCTTGAGATGCTGAGGGATCCTGAACAAAAGTTGTTCATTTTGTTGCATTTGTTAATTTCGATCCATCCCAATCGTGGCCAATCAAAAGTATATTTGCCTTGCGAAAAGCTTCCAAGATTGGGTAGATCCCAAAGCTTCAAATAACATAGCTGAGGGAGCATGCTTTCATTCTGTGTTTCTTCACCCTCATCTGCTGCGACTATTGCTTCGATCATCTCGCAAGATCTTATAGCAAGAAATTCGAGCTTGACAAGACCTCTGGCAATCGAAGGAGAGAGCAGGTATCTCAAACTGCCACAAGATTCAACTACTAGTCCAGTTAAATTCTGAAAGCCTTGACAAGATTGTTTGAAATCCCTGATATCATTTATTTGCATCCCTTGATCAGATTGGGAAATATTTGAAGGTATTTTGTCTGACTGAGAAATTGAAGCATTCCCTTCATTGACGGTCAATCTTCCGACTTCAAAAATCTCTTCCAGTGAAGAACAGTTCTCTACCTCTATGTACTCCAATCTCTGCAATCTATTTTGCATTTGTGTTGGTACCAAATGCAATAGTTTGTCACAATCCTTGACAGTTAGCCTTCTTAATTCAGAGAAGGAGTTGGGTGAAAGTCGGCTATTCCATATCTCTTTCCAGTTGCCCAGACGGCTAATGTTCAGGTATTCCAAGACGGGAAAGACAACCTGCAAATACATTGAGATCTGTTAATATAGAACTGTCTCCCAAAGAATTACTTGTTCGCGTACGTTGTCCGACCATTTGTTCTTACAGTTTACATCACAGTAACAACAATACATATATATTTGGGAATTCCTTTTTTGGGTCCTATAAAATACTAGCTGGTTGGTTTATTTTGCTATAAACAATTGAGAGGCTGGGTAGGGAATTTTGTGACCATTTATTTTAGCGTATTCTCCAGGTAATTTGTGCAAGTGTGAAACTTTAAAATAAGGTAAATTGACACATATTCATTTTATATCGATATTATTCTTTTTAGACTTCAATTAAGCCTTTATATATGCTTATTCAAATTCTCCTTTCATCCAAACTCAGTTAAAAAAAAACGATTACATAACTTTAGTAATAGATAGTTAAATTGTAATTAGTAATTTGAAAAAGTAAAAGATGGAAATTTACTTCCAAAGATGTGACGAAGTACAAAGAAAAGTATTGTGAAAAGGAAAAAATACCTTGGGGTCAGAGAAAAGTGAATGTTCAACGATCAAACTATTGCGATGGAGACTGCTGACTTCCAGTTGCCTTTCCATCCCCTTACAAGTACTTTTGCTCATTCCAGTGAAGCTTGGTAGACCTCCAAGTATCAACAGCCTCAAACTAAGGAAGTTGATCTCTTTGACGTGATGTCCCGATCCTTCCAAGGCAAAAATTGCTTCCAATGACTGGCAATTGCTTTCATCCTCTGTTTCTTCACCTTCATCTGCTGCGACTATTGCTTCGATCTTCTCGCAAGATATTATACATAGACTTTCGAGCTTGACAAGACCTCTGACAATCGAAGAAGTGAGAAGGTATCTCAAACTGCCACAAGATCTAACTTCTAGTTGGGTTAAATTCTGAAAGCCTTGACAAGATTGTTTGAAATCCTTGGTATCATTTATTTGCATCCCTTCATTGACGGTCGATCTTCCGACTTCAAAAATCCCTTCCAGTGAAGAATAGTTTACTACAGTGATGGTCTCCAATCTCTGCAATCTATTTTGCATTTGTGTTGGTCCCAAATGCAATAGTTTGTCACAATCCTCGACAGTGAGCTCTCTTAATTCAGAGAAGGAGTTGGGTGAAAGTTGGTTATTCCATATCTCTTTCAAGTTGCCCAGCCCTTTAACTTTCAGGCTTCTCAAGACTGGAAAGACAACCTGCAAATACATTAAGATCTGTTAATATAGTACTGTCTCCCAAAAATAACTTGTTTGCGTTCGTTGTCCAACCATTTGTTCTAACAGTTTATATCACAGTAACAACAATACATACATACATATATATATATATGAGAATTCGTTTTTTTGGGTCTGGGTCCAATTAACTACTAGCTGGTTGGTATATTTTGCTATAACAATTGAGAGAGGCTGGCTAGGGAATTCTGTAACCATTAATTTCAGCATATTCTCCAGGTAACAGGTTTTTACTGTATTATCTGCAAGTGTGAAACTTTAAAATAAGGTAAATTGACACATACCTTGGGGCCTCTTTATATGTTTATTCAAAATGATTAAGCCTCTGTATCTTGTGCAGTTGTTCTTTTAAAGGTATTTCTCCAAGCCTCTCTATATGTTTATTCAAACTTTCAAAAAAAAAAAATAATAATAATAACAATAATATTAATAAAAATAAAAATTTCACCCGATGACACATAACCTTAGTAATATAGTAGGATCGTAATTAGTAATTTGAAAAGGTAAAAGATGGAAATTTACTTCTAAAGACGTGACAAAGTACAGACGAAAATTATTCTGAAAAAGGAAAAAATACCTTGGGGTCAGAGAGAAGTGAATGTTCAGCGGTCAAGCTATTGGGATGGAGACTGCCGACTTCCAGTTGCTTTTCCAGCCCCTTACAAGTAATTTTGCTCATTCCAGTGAAGCTTGGTAGACCTTCAAGTATCAACCATGTCAAACTAAGGAAGTTGATCTCTTTGACATGATGTCCCGATCCTTCCAAGGCAAAAATTGCTTCCAATGACTGGCAATCCCGTAAAGTTAGCCTTTCTAGTTTTTGAAGCGAACCCAGTGGCAGATCACCATGAAAAATCTCTTTCAGCCTTCTTGCTCCATCGATTTCCAGATAATTCAAGACAGGAAAGACGCTTCGTGGGGTATCTTGCTTAAGAGTCATGTCAATCAGATATTCCAGAGAATCACAGTCTTTGAGGGTAAGTGACTCCAAGTTTGCACAGCAGTTTAGATCCAATGACTCGCAAGTGAAGCTCGGGAGACCTTTAAGTTCCAACTTTGTCAAACAAAGGAAGTTGATCTCTTTGACATGATGTCCCGATCCTTCCAAGGCAAAAATTGCTTCCAATGACTGGCAATCCCGTAAAGTTAGCCTTTCTAGTTTTTGAAGCGAACCCAGTGGCAGATCACCATGAAAAATCTCTTTCAGCCTTCTTGCTCCATCGATTTCCAGATAATTCAAGACAGGAAAGACGCTTCGTGGGGTATCTTGCTTAAGAGTCATGTCAATCAGATATTCCAGAGAATCACAGTCTTTGAGGGTAAGTGACTCCAAGTTTGCAATGCAGTTTACATCTAAGACATTGAGAGGGTCAGTCAAATTCTTCATTTTTAACTCGAGCTGGTTAGTTTTCTTTAACAACAAACCGATTCCAGTATCCGCAAGAGAGCTTGCTTCAAGATCATGAACTCTCAAGTAGTTACCCTTTATGTCCGCCAAGTCTTTATGCTTATCCCATCCAATAGAGATCTTAAATCTTTCAAGCTTATGAAATAGCTTGCAGAATCTCAATTGGTGGTAAAACCACTTCTAAAGTAGTCAAATGGGACAAGGAAAGTAGCTCTGAGAGTAATCCAACTCTCCAGTCCATAGAGTTGGCCCAACTTGTGAGATGGTCGTAGTTTTCTAAATCTTCAACATACTCTGCGAACAGATCTCCAAGGCTGTCGAGTTCCTCTGGTTCACTTCTTTCCTCTGAGCCCAGTTTCTCAACCACCCAATCTTTAAAGCCATTCCCCATGTACAATTCTTCTAGACGAGATAAACTCGATATAACACCTGGTGAGATTACTTTAAGCTTTGTACATCCTGTCAAGTTTAACAACCTCAGATTAGATAAATTTTTGAATGTATCAGGCAACTGTTTGACGTTGTCAGATTTATAGAAACAGAGTATCATGAGTGACCGTAGCTCTCCAATGACATCAATATTGCTACGGCAACCCACTAGAATGAGTGTTTGAAGATTCTTCAGAAGTGAAAGGGATGGGAGGATTGAACACGCGATCATTAAAACCTTGAGATTTTCCATTCCACTGAAAATTGTGGCTGGCAGCTCCAGTTCAATTCTATCTGTGGCACCCAACACTAAAAGCTCAGTAGTACTCATATCGGCTCTCAGTGAACTGCTCTTGAGCCAATCCTTCAATTCCACTCCTCTTCTTGCCATAAATCTCCTTTCAAGCTTATCACTCTTCTTTTGTGCTAACTCTTTGGAGGCTATATACACGGCTACGTCACGCACCACATCATGCATTCTAAACCAATCTTTCTCATCGCCGTCTAACAACAAAGAACGACATTTGAGTGTTTCAACCAATGTTATTACGTAATCCCTTGCTCCAGATATTGAATCAATGTCTTTAAAAAGTCCAAGCCCAATCGCATACATAACCAACCATTCAATTGGAAACTGTGCACTTTCTGGAAATATGCAACACAGCAAAAAACATGATTTGGGTTCCTCGCTCGGTAGACATTCATAACTGAACTCTATTTTTCCGTACACACGCTCTATAACTCCTGGAACATCTTTTGGGTAAGCCATTCTTAGTTGTCTAAGTGCATTTCTCCATACTGGAATTTTTTCACCTTGTAGTGCCCTTCCAACAGTAGAAATTGCAACCGGTAAGCCATCACATTCATCCAGAACCTGCTCTGCTATAGGACGCAGCTCGGAATCGGATTCAATGGAACATCCTGCTACCTTCTTAAACAAACTCCAGGCATCATGTTTTAGCAAACTACCAATGAGGAAGTTCTTTTTGGTTTTCATATCTTTAAAGATATCTTGATTCCGTGATGATACCAGAAGTTTGCAACTTTTTGGATCCCGGGAAATTGGAATTCCTAGTTCCCACAGATCTAGTTGTCCCCAAACATTGTCCAATATTACAAGGACCTTTTTCGTCTCCATTGATAATCTTTCTCGTAACTTGGCTGCTCGGTCATCACCTTTTTCAAGTTTCAGACCTAGAGCTTGAGCAATTTTTTCTTGGATTTTGATCAAGTCAGGTTCTTGAGTAAACTCTGCAATTGCAACATCATCAAATAGATCTATTTCACTCGCTTTTGCACCAATTTCCATCACCAAGGTTGTTTTGCCAACTCCCCCCATCCCACATATTACAATGGGGTTGGATTCATCATCTGTCACAGCATCCATTACATCTCTGATGACTGAGATTCTTGATCTAAACTCAACAGGTCTTGCTCTGGGAGTGGATTGTAATAACAATTTGAAATTGGTCTGAGTCCCCATTTCACCAAACACATTTGATAGTTGTGAAATCAACATGATCTTGCAGCTCTTCTTGATATCAACATGAGAAATTCCAATTGCATCCAAATCAAGTATTCCACAGACATCAGTCAGTATTACAAGAATCCTCTTAGAATATTCGGATGCCAATAATACAGCACGTAGCCTCTCTGCCCGTTCAACCAAACTCCCATTCTCCAATTTCAGGTCTAGCATTTCTGCAATTTCACCTTGCACTCGTTTCAAGTCTGGACCCTGGGACACAACTGCCATCGCAACCTTTTCAAAGAGCTTTTTCTGTTTCATTCTTTTCATGAACTCTTTAGTTGTTACTGTGTCTATCACTCTGATTGTCCCAGAAATGCCAATCATACTGATCTTGTCATCTTCCAGAGCTGTCAGGAGATCTTTTGTATAAGGTAACCTGTATTGCAGACGCTCAGAGAGATCCATAGGTGCAGGTGGTTTAGCAGGATCGGATGTTCCTGAGGAGGAGCTAGCCCCTTCTTGTGGCTTGGCCGGTGCCTCAGTGGAATCCTCAAAATATTGCATGGCTGGATAATGAATCTTCTGCTCACGAGCAGGACATGATATTGTCCCGAAATCTCCTTCTCTAAGGAGGACATCTACCTTTGGAGCCATCTTCGCTGCTTTCCTACTCAAGGAATGACGGACCTTCAGATTTGGACACCACCCATTGGAGCTGCAGCATGTTGTTGCCTTGGCTACTCTTCCTTCTTCAAAACATGTCTCCTTTTCTTCTATGGTCTGCTTTACTCGTTCCAACCAGTTGTCAACTAGAGGAAGAATATCCTCTAAGTTCCTCTTCGCTGCATCTACACATCGTTGTACCCCATCTCTTTTGGCAGTCAAAGTTGTAACCTTCTCGGTGAGATCTCGAACATTGCTCTTGTAGTTTATCAGATAGCCAAACTGTCGCATAACAGGTGCGACTGTGTACTCTGCTAATTTTCCAACAACTGTAATCACAATATCTGCCATTTGTCTAGCTACTCGGTTTTGTTTTTGATGATGACTAAGAAGGATCACAGATGGAGTAATCGAAGGAATGCTGAAAAGAAAAGGACTTGAAGAAAGGACAATTTTTGTATTTCTTCTGGTGAGTGCTTTGAAACTGAAGGGAGGACCAAGAAAGAAAGGAATGTCAATATGCAACAAGAGGGAGGACCAAGAAAGAAAGGAATGAACTACAAACGAAAGCCAGGATTTTTTTTTTTTTTTCCCCTTCTTGTATCACTAAAGATTCACAGAACAATTGAATTGATGTAACAACAACTACGAAGCAAAGGGGAGAAAGGGTGGACAAATGGAAGCAGTATTTTTTTTTTTTTTGGGTGGGAGGTTGCAGGACGAAGGAGCAGGACCAAAGACAACGAAGGAAACAAATCTAACAAAGACAAAGCTTCAAATATTGTAACTGAATAAAGAAAGACAACAGAATTGCCTGGAACTCAATTGGAAATGGCAAATAACGCGTACCTTTCTCTTTCGAATTGTTTTGTTGTTGTTCAGAAAAGAGAAATGCAGAAATTCTGGAGGCAGGAGTAGAGAGTAGAGAGATGATCAAGACTCATTCCCAGTTTAGTTTTGATCTTCACTACTCAACTAGAACAATAAAGCAGTAAAAGTCTGGGGCAGGCTTTTATTAGTGGGCCCAGGCTTTAATTTCATATATAATCCACGGACAGGATCTAATGAGTTGTGTTTGGACGTTCGGATATCAAGTAACAAATCCTGCTCGGAAGGTAAGAATCTTATCCACCTGGACATGACCAAAAAAGCAGATAAACGTCTTCCGACCTCATCCATCTTCATATTCACTGAAAGTAAAATTTAACATGATGCTACAGTCATGTGATGCTTATCTTGAGGTCTTATTTCTGAAAAGTATCAGTTCTTAGATTTTGCTTTCTCAAGTATAAATTTTTCAATGCAACGAAAACACTCTTGAAATTATACTTTGAGTTAATTTTAGGTTTTGAATCATATTCATACCTTTTGAGTGAAAAAGTGGGTCTGGTGACTTCCCGTTAAGGCAACCGGCGCGGTGAGCACCAATGTGTTACATGGAGAATGGGCCGACAACCGTACATGGAGAAGGGGCCGACAACCGTACATGGACAAGGGCAAATTGTTCTGAGGCAAGTTGAATCCTTAAAATGGAGATGCTTTACTTGGAAACAAGTTTGTTTTCCTCTCCATCTCTGCCTCCTTCATTTGTGATGATGTCTTCCATCCGAGAGCAGTTATTTATACATGAATTCTAGTTTCACTAGACCTTTAATTATGAACAATGGGAACACATATCTCAATCTGGAACAGCTCTCAATTTGGAGCTCTTCTAAGCTTTGAGATGTCAGAATGTTGTTTTGATTCCACACATGTTTCAACTAGGATAGATCACTCAATTTCATTTTCTCTAGGCAAAGGGAGTAATGTTGCAGTAGTAGCATACTTTTCTTTGTATTCTAGACCTTCAACGTCAAATTTCTGGCTTCTGCTTCCTTGAAAAGCAATCGTTCTCTTTTAGCTACCGGTAAGGGCCGATTAACTGCAGCAGCTTCCCAGTCTTAGAGTGACGAGCCACAAATATGATGGCTGAAAGGGCTAAAGAATAAGAATTGTCACAGCCTTCTACAAAACAAATTTTCTTTTATTAAGTCGAATCTGTCACAGCATTAACCAACCACATCACATGAAGAGGACCACAATTTGGAGCAACAGATGGCGCATTGGATGTGCCAGAATGAGAAAATCTTGAGTATGTAAATTGGGGCTACTTTGGATGACATATGGTTTAGAGATTGATCAGATATGTCTACCTGTCAATAACATAAAGGAATAGAATCATTTTTACTATGCAACTACTATCAATTATGTATAAAGAATTATCAATTTAAGTTGAAAATAATGTTGGATTCAATTTCCCAACAGGGAATTGCTAGAAGTATCCTTGATGGTGTAAAATGCCTCTTTTAGACATAGACTATGAAGCAAGTAACATGAACTTGAAATGTTACCATTTCTGATTTTGGATCTGAAAAGAAGAAAGTTCTTAGCCCTACAGGAAGCAATTTCTTACCCTCAAATGTCTTATTCCAACTTCTCAAGTCTTGAGAAGAAGTAGAATAAGTCATTTGCTAGCATTCTCTCAAAGTCGATATACAGAAATGAGAAGGAACCTTGTAAGATGGATGATTCATGTTTTTGACATACAATCTCACACATCACAGAACCGTCCATTTATCAAGTCGGATCCCATCCATCACCGGCATTGCCGGTTGAGACCCATTGACATTCTATCTCGCTACAATGTATTATTAAAAGTTATCAACTTCTAAATACAAATGATAACTACAGCAAGAAACAAGGGTCAAAGAAATATTACAGAAGAGTTTCACTATTTAGAAATGAAAAGTGCTCTCTGTTCTGAAATATATGCACTCACTCAATCACAATCCATAAACTCTAGACTCTGAACCCCATAATATAAAGCATTTGAATATGTGACCAAAAGACCGAGCATCTGCACATAGAGATTATGTGCCAAGAACCTTCATTCACACAGGTCAAGATATTCACACCTTAGTAATGCAACAGAGAAAAGTTAAATCATTATAACTTTATAAGTGAAACTTGTCAAAATTCTTGATTTGTGCCTTTGGTAATGTGGAAACTCTCAATGTAATTTGGGCTGAGAATAGTACTTGCAGAAAATGAGAGGAGAGAGTTGGTGAAGTTGCTACGTGTTGTGTTTTTGGCTCATTGATACAATCTGAAAATTAGGGTTCAGAATTCAAATCCAAGTCTAGAAAGGAAAGAGGTGCGCGCAGCTTTTCTATAAGTTCTAGGAAAGTTAGTCTTTCAAGTTCTATTAGGATTTGTATTAAAGGTTTAGTCTATTAGGATTAGGAATCCTAATTGTATATTGTATCAGCAGCCTCTATACCCTATAAATAGGAGCTGCAGTCAGTTTTCTGGAATAAGAAGACAGAAAGTGCAGAAAACTGAGAGTCAAGGTGATAGAGAGATAAGAACTAGTCTGAGGGGTTTGAGGGATCTGCAATAAGTACTTGTAAACACCTAAATTCTTCATAGTGCTAGTGAATCTCTCAAGAGAGATCACGAAGTGGACGTAGGCTAAAGTTTTGGCTGAACCACT
>BDJD01002078.1:83173-97459 GCA_002564525.1 Rosa multiflora
CACACCTTAGTAATGCAACAGAGAAAAGTTCAATCATTATAAGTGAAACTTGTCAAAATTCCTGATTCATGCCTTTGGTAACATGGAAACTCTCAACGTAATTTGGGCTGAGATTAGCAATTCCAGAAAACGAGAGGAGTTGGTGAAATTGCTACGCTCATCAATATCAGTTCTTCTGTTACTATCAGTCTGACAAAATGGTGGAGATACTGACTGGAACCATCAGACCTGTGATATAGTGCTGGCTGCACATGTTGTCTCAGCATATGCAGACTACTCTAATGGGTCCAAGAACCCATTTTTAAGGGTATAAGTTCTGCAGTAATTAAAAAGGAAATTTTACATGATGAAAAGGCACCTATAGGGATCTAATATGTTTGACACTTTAACCTTCCTTTCAGCATGGAAAGTACCCAATGCCTTACGGATGCCGTTTAGAGGTTAGGGTTTAGGGCATTGGAAAGTACACAGACATTTACCTCAACCTTGTGTGTGCACTTGAAAACATAAAACATGTGTATCTTTTCACAGACTCTAAAACATTTTTAACCATAATGCATGCCTAAACCCTTACAAATTTTCCAAACAGAGGTTGCATGTCTATTTTTCAGAGATGAGTGCAAATCATCACTAAATTCTATAGCAAGATATTACACGGAAGCCAATTTCCCTCGTCTTGACATGTAGATAAGATCTAGATTTATGACTCAAAGGCATTACAGGGAATATTTCATGGAGGTTCTTTTTCTCTTAAATTTCAAGACTATTAATAAAGGAAAAAACATATCTCCCAAGACAAACATCAAAGGGAGACAGATGATTAAGTAATTTGGTCCTGAACACTGAGCTTAAAAGGATTTGCATCCTCACTACCCTGATGCAATAATAAACGGTCTATACTACTTCAGTCCACGAATAGAAATGAGACACCTAGCACTACGAATACAAGAGTGAAGTATATGAAGGTGAGCACTAACAATAGTACACAAAACAAACAGGATACTAGAAAGTATCAACAACGTGTTCTACATAACTGAATAGTGTGTCCTAATGAATGTGACTTGATAGGATCAACATAGTCTCTTCCACATGGATCCTTAAGACTCCTAATGTAGATGGGGCACTACCTCTTTTAACATTTCCACAAGCTAAACACTTAGGTAACCAAATGAAAGAAAAGTTCAATTAATGTGTGTGCAGAATCCACTATATACTGGGCAAGAAGAAAGAAGACATATGTGAATAATCCTAGAATTAGAGCCAGAGCAATGAATTCAAGAAAACCTGAAACGGGAGGACACCCATGTCAACTCCCATGTGGAATAGTGCACTCCGAATCTCGCTCTTGTTGATCTTTCATTTGTGTTTTGCATCAAGAACTTTTGAGCTTGATTTCACTTTTGTGCTTTTTCCCCAGACAAAGGTTGTTCCATATCTCTATCAAGTTAAGGCTGCCCCCAATTTGCAGCCTCTCCAAGACTGGAAAATCAACCTGTAAATGTTAAGTTGTGTTAGTACATACCTTGACCTGTTTAACACTTCATAATAGCTAAATCAGATTCAACTGATGAGCTGTGGGCGGTAACCGACACTGTGAGGGTCATCGGTTCAAATGTCACTACCATCATGGGATGCGGTGTGGATAGTAAAAGCACATTTAAAAAAAAAAAATTACATTCAATACAAACAACACTTTATCAACCCTTAAATTGCAGAAATAAAGATTTATGTGATATAACAAAGTCAAACAATTGAATTCTCATATGATGAAAGCAATCATACTTTGGATAAGTTATAAATACCCGAGTCTAAGAAAATATCAACACAATACAACATATTGACAATATCTATTACTAAAAGGATTTTGTTTTGTCAGCAATAAGGAGAGAACTTTGTCTTCGTTTGAGAGAACAAACTCTCCATATCTCCATTATGTTTCATTTGACTTGAACCATACAGTTGAGAAACTCAATTTTGTGACCATGGATCACTCATATTTAAACAAATATTATCATTTGGACATGACAACATTGACACTATACTTGAAAAAGTACGCATCATGCTACATTATTCATCTGATTTTTTTTTTGGGAAGATAGTCATGTGCTAATTAACAAGAAAGAACGCTTGAAATTATACTGTTAGGTCTATTTTGGTATTAGATCATGTATTCATGTTCATACCTTTTCAGTGAAGAAATGCGTCTGGCCACTTCTTTTGGTTCTAAAGGTCATGTTATGGCAACCAATGAGCACCAGGGTTTTCCAACAATGGGCAGTCAACATTACAAGGAGCAGGACAAATTGTTGCGAGGTAACCTAAATCCTCAGGATGGAGACGCTTTACTTGGAAAACAAGTTTGTTGGTTACCTCTCCATCTCCACCTCCTTCATACAACAGCAATTGCTTATATACATGGACTCTAATTTCATTAGACCTTTAACTATGGACTGTGGGAACACAAACCTCAATGTGGAACAGCTCTCAGTTTGGAGCTCTCTTAAGTTTTCAAATGCAAGAAAGTTTTGGCTGTTCCACACATATTTCAAAGCCGGTAGATTACTCAATTCCATTTTATCCAGGCAAGAGAGTAGTGTTGCAGTAGCATGCCTTGCTTTGAATTGTAGACCGTCAAGGTCAAATATTGTCTCCAATGTGGCGCATTCTCTTATTTCAAGTTGCACTAGATTCTGTTAGTTCTGGACCGAACTGGATGAGAAAATACCAGATAGTTTTGCACATCCATCCGCCACCATATATTGTAGCTCACCAAAGTATTTTACCTGCAAAGTTAATGTGGTTGTTAGTAGACATCCCAATTAGAAAGCAAGTGTAACATTAGAGCCATGGATTAAAATCTTTCATTGGATCGATTCTTGAATTTCATTTAATGGAACATTTGAAAGGTGCGGCAAAAAAAAAGAGCCACAAATGAGTTGCATAAAGAGCAAAAAATACCTTGGGGACAACTAAATGTAGTATAGTAGAGCCAGTTTTTGGAGCTGAACTATTTGGATACATCAGACTGATGAGTTGTGGCAGATTTTGGAGCTTCAATGTGATCAATTGAGGAAAGTTCATGTTATAATTTTTTTGCTGATTGCCATGAGGCTTAATAGATCTTTAAGATTCAAGACAATCAAATTATGGAAGTTGATCTGATCATTAGTTTGTTCGCCGTTGCCCCTTCCTTCTAGGCCAATAAAAATCTCTTCCAGTCCCTGCAGTTTTGTATGTCAACCGTTTCAAGCTCCTTCAGATTACTAGCACCCGGCAATTGGAACAGAGACTTCAATCTTTCACATGAACACACTTCAACACTTCTTAGATTTTTCAGGTATTCAGGTTGAGATTCTATCTTCCAAAAATTTGTCAGTGAAGGTAAATTTGACAGAGACAACTTGCTTAGTTGTTTGCGTGACCCCACTGGAAGCAGATCCTCACCATGACAAATCTCCTTTAGCATTTCGGCACCTTGGATCGTCAATGACTCCAATACAGGAAGGACAATGCATGCAATCACATATTCCAGAGCATGGCAGTGATTCTGCTTAAGATACTTCAAGTTTACACAACACTCTGTATCTAAGAGATTGAGAGCGTCCCTCAATCTAAACATGTTTAACACTAGAGTGTTGGTTCTCTTTAACAGCATATTGATTCTGCTACCCACAAGAGAGTCTGCATCAAGATCAATTCTCATATAGTTCTCACAAGGATTTCGATCCGATAACATACCATGCATCTCTGTTGTAGAGATCTTAAATCTTTGGAGCTGATGAAATAGCAGGATGTTGTGCAGAACTGCAGATTGCCTCTCATTGGAAGAATCATTTCTAAAGCAGTAAAACAACCCAATGAAAGAAGCTTTTGAAGTTGTGCATTAGTATCAATCTCTGACTCCTGAACCCCCCATTGCAAGCAGCTATTCTTCATGTACAGTTCTTCTAGTTTCGCTAAGCTTGGGATAAAGCAACATCCATTGTATTGCTTTGCAGACTTTTACATTCAGTCACATCTAGCAATCTGAGATTTGACATCAATACAATTTTGTGGCTACCAACATGAGGGAATTCAGTGGCCTCCAAATCAAGAATTTTCCAAACATCAACCAATATAACAAGACAATTCCTGGAATCCATGGACAATAGTAGCTCCTTCAGATAAACTCTTATTTTCCAAACTCAAACCTAGCGTATTTCCAATCTCATTTTGTATATGCTTCAAGTCTGGAATTTGGGACACAAGTGCAACCATAACTCCAAATAGATCCTGTCTTTTGACTCTCTGCATGAACACTCTCGCTGTCACTGTATCACCTCCTCTGATTACCCCACAAATGCCAATCATGGTAATATTTTCATCTTGTAGATCCTCCAATACCTCCTTTGTATAAGGTAATGTATAGTAGTCGAAACTTGGTGAAGATGCAGGGTTGGATGTTCCTGAGGATCTGGGCCCTTGATGGAACTTCGTCACAAGCCGAGTAGAATCCTCAGAATATTGTGTGGTGTGAAATCCGAGCTCCGGGGGAGGACCAGGATGGGCAACAGTCCCAAAATTCCCTTCTCTAAGGAGTCATCAACCGTCTGAGCCGTTGCCTCAGCTTTAATCACATCACTGAACTGCTGCCAAATTGGTTTCTGTTCCGTTACTCTAAAAAACTAAATTATGTGGTACAGGAGTCAGCTTTAATCTTCTTCCTATTATTTTTCTGAGTGATACAGGAGTTGATGAAGCACAAAAGAGAAGGCAAAGAACGAAAGGAAGGATCAAAGCTATCACATATTTTCTTTTTCTCTGGATGAACAGAAACTCACAGAATACCAAACTCAACTGAAGGAAACAACTCAAGAACTCAATAAATATTGAATCAGATTAGAAACAAAGAAAGAATGCAACAAACTGAAAGAGAGATTAATTTAATGGCAAAGCATGCATACCACTCTCTGAGTAAAAATTGTTAATTTCTTGATCTGAGAAATGCAGATAGATTGTTGGAGTACTGGCAACTGACTATAATAGTTTGGTGTTTCAAGTCAACTGATGATAAGGTTCTCTATTCCAGTACTCTAAAAAACTAGATTATGTGGTACCGATATTTGGCAAAAGAAAATAGAAGAAGTAATCATCCAATCGTTTTAATTGCAGTAACTGATAATACCAAAGAGATGAAATCAAGAAAAGAAAGCAATTTACTATCAGGACTCGCCTGAGTTAAGAACCACACCGAAGGAAAAGTAAAATGAAACGAACAAACTAAAGCATCAACCCAAAGTGAAACGAAAAACCAAACATAGATAGAGAGTAACGATAGTACTACTAGTTGGATTAAAAAGCAGCAACAGTCTGTTAGTCATAAGTTTTAAGACCATTCCCATGACTTTCACAAAGCAAAATTCAATTCAAAATGTGGCAGCTCCTTCGGATAATGCTTACAGTTATCTTATTACTTTAGGACTCAGCAAGAAAATTGAAAACACACTGAATAAGCACATTTAGTCGATTTTACTGGACTAAATTTGAAACTGAGGACGCATTTCAACATGGCACATAACTTGGATAGCTCCATAAAATGAATATTTAGTGGTAGAAAACACCGGTGCTAATTCAGTGCTCTATTGCTCTCGTAGAAGTAGACAATAAAGAGCAGCAACTGTCTGTTAGTCATATTAAGACCATTCCCATGACATTGAATTCAAAATTGTGGCAGCTCCTTCAGATAATGCTTACAGTTATCCTATTACTTTACGACTCAGCAAGAAAATTGAAAACAGCTGCAAATACCAGGAAACAAGACATACTCTTCATTTTCTATCTCCAAGGCCACAATTGTTGGAAGTTTGAAAGCTCAGGCTTATTGATTCAAAGTGCAATTCAGCCTAATGATCACAAATTTTCGATAAACACATTTGATTTACCACTTGTCCTTTTCTTTCTCAGCTATTCATTCTCCATACAATCTACTTTGATATGATCCACATATGTATGACTCCATAACCAATCACAACCCAGTTCAAGTTACCAAATTTGAAGCAAGACCCATAAATCCAAACACAGAAAGACTAAAAAAGTGTTACCTTGACAGAAATAGTTCCAGCTAAAGCATCAAGGTCTTCAAGCAGTTTCCCAATTCGGACCTCATTCCAAAGATCCCTGTACTGCTCCCTCAGTATAAAATCAGTTGAGAAATTGTACAGAATTGTAGTCCTGCTCTGAGACGGAGTCTTGTTTAGCAACTCGCTCTGGGGAGGAGCGTCTGCTAGTGGGTCCAAGAGCCTCTCGAACATGTGAGACCTCGCTTCCCACAGTGCCTGGGTCACCGGCGAGTTGAACATTCCGGGCCACAAGCTGATGGGCTTCCGCGTCAAAGAGTCCGACCCGAAAGCAGGGTGGGTTGCCACTACCGGAATGGTGGTATTGGAATTGGAAGGAAATGAATTTGGGTCCATGGAGTTTTTGGGGTTTTGGAATTTGATATCTGGGGATACAGTTTATGGAGTTGACTTGGTTCAGTTTTGGTAGTTTAAGATTTGGTGAAGTACTAAAGAAGGTAGCTTTGTTTCTTTTTAAACTTTTTAAACCAGTGCAAGTGGCCCAGTGGTTCTTGCTTAGTTGGGTGTGCTTTTCAACCTAGGTTCGAACTCCGAAGCTGTCAAAGTGGTCAGGCACTGTGCTGCAATGCACAGTTGGAGCATTTTACTTGCGCCGAAGGGGTTTTATCTTAGGCCTAGGAAGCCTTTGGGTTCCCTTTGACAAAGTCAAAAAAAAAAAAATGTAGCTTTGCGTTTATGGTTCACGGCCTCCCTAAATATGGGGGATATACACGTTTCTAGCCTATTGACTCAGACAGGAAGACGTTATGTAACGATATTGACCCGTATGACCGTATCATATGGTACCTTATTTCTTTGGTAATGTTATCTTTAAGGGTTAATTCCTGTACCCAGAATTCACAAGTTTTTTGCCCACTTGCACTAACAAGTTTGGATTGTGCCCAATTATACAACTCTTTTGGGGAAAAGACTTATAAGGGTAGTTTTTTCTAAACTAGTGTCTTATGCTGACTTTTAGGTCAAACCCTTGCCTTTTCTTAGGAAATCTTGTTCAAACTCTTAACAGAAACAAATCTAGCCTTCAACATGTCCAAGTTGTTCACCTAACGGTTCCCTGCCTAGTGGTTACTTTAACAGACGGTATCACTGCTGCTTGTTTCTATCTTAAGCTGAGGCAATTTTTCTTTGGAAAAAGAAGATTTAGACCTTAAAAACAGGTATAGGAGTCAAGGCAGAGACAGATATATACGTCAAACACTAAATTTTAAAACATCAAACTTAAAAATATAAAGACAAGGTGGATGAGCAATCTGGAATTATTTATTCAAACATAATTACAGACTAAAGAGGGAATCAGAGCCTCATTCTCAGATAAACAGCAAAAGGCTGTTTTAGCTCTCCATAAGAATGAGAATAGATATTTACTTGTAATGAAAGCACACTACTTCACAAGTAGACAGGAAGGAAGCACACTGCTACTACTACTTGAGAGAAGACTTCTTCTGCTCAATTTTCAAATCTATATCTGATATCGAAATTTTCTCTTTTAAGGGAAGCTAAAGGTCCTTATATAGGGAGCGGAACTCAAATTACAATTCAAAACAACAAAATGTACAGAACGACTCAGTGATTTCCTGTTTTCCTGAGTGCTCCTGCTGGTGAAGGTCGAACGGGGGAAAAGCAGATTCTTTTAGGTGAAATGTTTTTCACCTGCTTTTTGAAAAGCAAAAGTAGCTTTTGGGAAAAGTCCAAAAGTACTTTCGGTGTTTTCTACAACTGCTGCTTCACATGTTCTTGTCAGTTTCTGAATTGTGACCAAGGACAAACGAGTCGTTATCTGCCTAGGCCATTCAAGCAGTTGTTGCGTTGTCTTCGACGTCTGTATCAACATACATCTTGTAGTGGTTGTCTGTTTCAAGTCTTTCCACCCACTGTAAGTATGCCAGTGTCAATTCTATCTCCTTTCTGGTAAGAGATAAGAATAGGTCACTGCTGACTACGTCAGGATGATCGTAAGAAATGATAATAGTTTTTTCTCCTGCTGCCAGGAAGGTATTGTTGACATCTTCAAAGATGATCTTTTTGATATACTCCAGGGTCATGGCTTTAATCCATGGGATGCTTGAGTTTGGCTGGCCATTGTATCCAACATAGGCTGGTTGAAGATATTTTCTTTGAATAATTCTCACATAATGATATGGAGAAATATACTCAACCTCACCGTTTGTCTTCTGGATCCATTCTGGAGGAGTAGATCCGAACTTCAGACGAAACATACAGTCATTTTTTCTAATGTTTTTGACTGTGTTGAAAATGATAGGCGGCAAACCCTTCAGATCATCATTTGTTTTAGTCCACAAATTATAGACAAAACCATTTTCAACAAGCCAGAGCTTGTGTTCTTGAGGATGTTCACTCTGAACATTGACTAAGTATCTCCCAACATAAGGTCCTGCAATGATAAAGAGAGTTGGGGGAACTTGATCTTCAGAATTATGAATTCCTATCAGACTATGGAATTCATGCCAGTCTGACTCATTGAGTGCCATGATCGAGACCTTAGCACTTTTAGGGCTTTCAAGGAAGTGAATTTTTTCTTTTCTTACAGCAATCTGCTGTGTATGAATTTCTTCAAACTGTGGCCTAGCATTTTCATAGAGTTCTTCAGCTAGTGCAAAGAGAGCTGGGAACATCAGACCACTACTTCTTTCTTGAAAGGCAAACAAAAGATTATCCAGGATTGCCTTCTGGTGATAAGCTAGTCTCCTGCTAGTTCTGAACACAGGAGTATCAAAAGTTCTTAATTCATAATTAAAAACATTTATAACTCCAGTTGGAGTTGGTCTGCTTTTTGGCAAAGCAGCAGCCATCAACGGTCTTGATGTGCCTTTACCGTCTGCCGTTTGAGACGGGCTAGCCAATCCTTTACCTTGAGATTGATCACTTATGGCTAGTCCTTTTGGACTTAGCAGAAACCTTTTGAGGATTTTTTCTTTGGTTTCTTTGGGATCCTCTTCAGGCTCATGTTCTTTCCCAGTTCTTCTGCTTCTGGGATTACAACCTTCGTCATCATCTCTTTGGCTAAACATTGCCATTTCTCTGGTCAATGCGTCTAGAAGATAATTCTTATCTCCTGCAATTAATTCAACATTATAATCATATTGGTTAAGAAATAATTGTCAATTTGCTAATCTTCCTCTATCAGCAGCTTTGTCTAGTTTAAAATTTTTGAAATTTTTTACTCTAGCACAATCGGTGCAGACAGTAAAGGGTTTTCCAAGAAAAGCTGGAGAATTAAAAAAAAAATTTGACTGCCAAAATTTCTTTTTCCCTTGTGGGATAATTTAGTTTTGCAGGGCTGAACTTGCCACTACAAAATTTGCAGATCTTTTCAATGTTAGTTCCAGGCGTTTTTGCCAGAACCACACCGGACCAATAATTATCACTCGCATCTGTTTGGAGAATAATTTCATCATTCTCTTCTGGTTGTTGAAGAGGAGGGAGGTTTTTGCAAAGAGTTTTTATCTGCTTCACAATTTTTTCATCATTTTCTGTGAAGTTCCATTTTCTTTTGGAACTTGTCTTTGGAGATAACATCGCCGTTAACCCTGATATTTTGGGAATGAAATCTCTCCCATAATTTATGACACCAAGGAATCTCTCTAGACTCTTAGCATCAAAAATTCTATCTGGGAATTTCCAGATCTTCTCAAGGATACGAGGTTGGAGTTTTATTACTCCATTCTTGATGTTTATTCCTAGGAAATCAACTTCATCGAGGATAAAGAAGATTTTCTTTTCACCTAGGATGATTCCATGCTGAACTATCAGCTTTACAACCTCGTGGAGGTGTTTCATGTGTTCTTATCTGATTTTGGAAAAGACCAGAATGTCATCTATGTAGACGACGCAGAACTCCGCAACGTGCTTGAAGATGTTATCTATTTTTCTTCAGAATATTGAGGGAGCTTGCTTGAGACCAAAAGGCATTACTAGCCATTCGTAATGACCTTGTGTTGTTCCAAATGCAGTGAGAGGAACACTCTCGGGATGCATCTTGACCTGCCAGAAACCCGACTTTGCATCAAATTTCGAAAAGACTTTAGCTCCTCTGAGCTGGTTGATCAATACTCTTACTTGAGCAATTTGATAACCGTCTTTGACAATCTTTTTGTTGACATCTCTGTAGTCAATCATCATTCTAGCTTTTCCTCGTAGATTTTCTGCATGATTTCTCACATAGAATGCTAGAGCATGATGAGGGCTAGTGGAAGGCTGAATTAATCTCTTGTTCAGGAGATCTTCAATATCCTTTCTGAATTCTTTTTGGTCTTCCTCTTTGTATTGAGGAATAGCTTTGACATGACAGATGACATTCATATCATGTAGTTTCAATTCACAGACCACTGGGTCTTTTTCCCAAAACTTCTGAGGGTCTACATCGATATTTTGTTATAGTAGTTTCTTGATTTTTTCAATAGTGGGAATTTTCTGAGACTCAAGCTTATTGTGAAAGTGCTTGAGGTTATGCTCATGGATGAAACTAGCTTCTTCATCTTTACTAGTTTCTTCTTCTTCTTCTTCTTCTTCTTCAGAAGATTCTTCAACAAGTAATTCTTCTTGTTGCTTGATTTGGAGTATATGCTCGAATTTGGGTTTGTAGGGGGTAAGATCACCACTATTCTGTTGCGATCTCTAATACTGAGTAGTAAAACCAGGACCTACTACACTTTTTGCTTGTGTAAGTCGGTCTGCCCAGAACACCCGTTCTCCTTTTCTGAAGCCTATTGCTTCTTCATCATGAATAAATCTTTGTTGGAGAATAAAATCGTTTCCCAACAAGAAATCTGATCCTTGGCATTCAGATTGCCAAATATTCTGGATGATAAATGTTCCTCCACCAATAGTGATATGAACATTTTTTGCTACCTTGTTCATGGTAAGGTGACTGCCATCAAAGGTGACACCAGTAGCAGTTCTTTTCTTATCTTCTCTCCAGAGTTTATCTGGAATTGCAAATCTCTTTGTAACAGTAAATCCTGATCCATTATCTACAAAGGCATGTAGATGATATTTTTTGTGATCAGGGAATTTTAGCCCAATCTCTATGTAGTTGCTGTATCGACTCGTAGAGAGTATCTACTGGTAGAGACGACTTTCGATTGTTGAAGCTCATTTTCCTGAGCTTGTTCCTTTGGAATGAATGGTTTACATTCTTCTGGAACAATTTCTGGTGTTTCAACCAATTCAATATCTTCATCGATTTTTTCTTCACCGATGATTTCTTCCTTTATTTTTGAGGAAGATGGTTCCATAATTTCTTGGAACAAGGCTTCTACCTTTTTCTCTTTTTGTTTAGAGAAATATTCTTCATATTCTTCTTCTACCAATTGGCTGACAAGGCCATTCTTGGTTTTTCTTCTTGCTTCAGCTATGAAGCATTCTTTGTGGTGAGTCTTTTTTGACTCTTCACAAAACATAGAGAGACCATTCTTTTCGTGACATAAGCAGTAGTCACAAACAAATGTACCAGGGTTTACCTGATAAGAAGACATTAAAGATTCTGTCTTACTTTCTTCCCAGTTTTTGATTCTTAAGACATTCATTTGTCTGGATTCGAAGTACTCTACTTCAGAATCTGTCTCAGACTCAGATGAATTTTCTTCAGACCAGGCAAAATAAACTGACCTGTCGTCTTCTTCATCATCAGAAGGCAAAATAAACTGACCTGTCGTCTTCTTCATCATCAGAATATGCTATTTCGTCGCCTTTCATATTTGCTATTTCTACTATTTGCTCATATTTTTCAAAGATAGCTTTAGTAGATCTTTTACCCTTTTCCGGGCATTAATTGGCATAGTGTCCTTCTGCTTTACATAACCAACATCTACAAGCTTTTTTGCTTGGTTGTTTAAGCTAATGAGTATTCTTCTTTTTCTTGAAGAATTTCTTTTTAGGATCTTCATCCTGCTGTTTCTTGTAATTGGAACTTTTCTTGAATTTCCAATCCTTTTTCTGATTACTCCTTTTGAATTTTTTAAAGTAATATTTTTCTTTTTTCTTTCTGTGGAACTTGGAGTCATGACATCCCCAGTTGGTTGGCATATCAAGTATTCCATAACAGAAATTCTCAACTCCTTTGAGTTGTTTCTTAGCCATCTTAGCTCTAAGATTGGCTTTGCATTGCTCTTTTAGTAACTGCCGGATTCTGTCGGCAATTCCTCCAATTGAAAATCTTTCAATTGGTTTTTCAGCTATACTTTCTCTCACAGCTGTTCTCCATGGTTCAGGGAGTTTTCTGTGTAACAGATTCACTAGATCAGTATTCTCTAGTTCACCAATTGTACAGTAATATTCTTGAAATTCATTCAAGTATTCTTCAAAATATCTCATGTCACAGATTTTGAGAGCATAAATATTTGATTTTGCCGTTTCTTTGATTTTTTCACTCAGATTTGAGAGATCTCCACAGAATTGATCATATAGGGGTACTGCAAAATCATACGGAGACTTTGAATTTTTGATTTCTTCAAGCCAGTCTCTTCCTCTGGCAGTTTCTTTGAAAGACAGATAATACTTTTTTGCTACTCCTGTAAGAGTAGTGTCATAGTACACCTGCAAATCTGGTGCTTCAAATTTTTCAAGGGTAAGTGCAGAGGCCATCATCAGGCTATCTACCCATTGGTCAATGATTTTTCTTTTATCTAGACTCTTGTCTAGATTTAGCCAGATGTCGTAGTTCGTGATTGGAACTCTAGGCATATTGTCCTCTGGGACAAATCTTTGGGAATTTCTTTCCCCTTTTTTACCCGTGGGGGCTTTCTGAGCTGGAAGTTTTATTTTCCTTTTTTCTCTGCTAATGAAAGTTCTGGAGCTTTCTCCTTCTTCCATTTCAATATCTTGGTAAGGAAAGACTTTTCTCGTCTTTCTGATTTTGAATTCTTTCATTTCTTCGATTAGTTTTTCTAATTGTTCAGGATCTTCACAAGATTCTGCTTCTTCATAGAGCCTTTCTGCTCTGAACATCTTGACTGGTCTGTTTAGATCAGCTTCTAATTCTTCTTCAGATATTGTTTCTTCAATACTGGGTTTTGTACCACTAACACTAGCTTCTCTAGTGCTATAGCGTCTTTTGAGAAGATTCTTGTTTATCCTGAGGTTCTCAGGACATACATCACTTTTTCTGTGATTGTCAAAATTAAGACTAATTTCTCCAGTCTTTCTACTTTCATAAATTTTTGCTTTTGCTCTTTCCGGTAGCTTCTTCAGACCGGATAGTTTCCATTCAAGAGGAAAAGTCACTTCATTCCAAGTAACTTTGTGAATCTGTTGTGAATGGTTCTTCTGATTGGTAAGAAAACCAGTAGTAAGACCTCGAATATTTGTTATTCTGGTCTTGGGGGCTACTGTAGTGCTCATCAATTTATAGTATATTCTGTATACTATTGCGAGTTCTTGCATATCTTGTTTCATATATATGTCATCTGTCTTGACTCTCAATCGTAGACAGTGAGCTGCATCTTTCAACTGGTAATAAAATTTGGGAAGCAGTTGAAATATGCTACTTGATCGCATAGAGATGCTTCAAGAGTTCCCAACAGACTAGCTCGGAAGTCTGTTAGTCTATTGTCTTGTAAGACACATAGAACTGAACAATCTATGCCTTCTCGAGCAAGCAGATTTATGCCTACTTGGACAACTCCAATATGCATAAATTGATATTTTTTTTGCTTGAGCTCTGGCAACTTCTGAAGGAGTGATCATTAGAAGATCAGTCTCTCCTCCTGCTGTAGCGGGAGTTATAATTTCCAGTAGTTTAAAATAATGGCTATCAATTAGATCAAACGTTCCCCTTTTGTAAATTTGTTTAAAATCTAATTTTGGAATCGATGAGTTTTTTTACCTCTTGTTCAATTTTGTTGAATTCGAATTCTTCAGCATTTAGGAGCTGTACTCCTTTTTTTTTTTTTTTTTTCCAAAGATGCTTAACATCTTGATATCTCTTTTCTCCGGGTTTTCATACCGGATACTAGTCTGACTAGTAGATGGTTTCAGAAAAATCATGTTTGGAACAAGATTCTTGTCTGGTTTTTCTAATGGTTTGAATCCATTACCTTTCTTTGTTTTTAATGTAGGCACTTTCTTGTCCTTCAGTATAGTTTTCATAGAATCCAGGGTTTTTTGCTGTTCATTGATTTTTCTACTAACGACTGTTAGCTTTTCTTCTTCC
>BDJD01002078.1:121320-131933 GCA_002564525.1 Rosa multiflora
ACCGCGCGGAACTCATTTATGGAAGGCCACCCTTGCTGGCACAGGTCCCGCATGGCCATCATACTGTATATTTGGCGAACGGCATTCGGGGTTAGCTGCCCCGGTGACAGGTTCAGCATCCGCAACAGATACTGTAGGCACTGGGGCAGGGGTAGCGATAACCTTTGGTGGAGCTGATTCTCGTGCAGCGCCACCCACCCCGGGGCAGGATTTGCGGCCAGTTCCCCATCCCTAAGAGGCCTAAGCTCTACTACGTCCGGTATGCCCCACTTCAGCCGCATGTCTACTATCTCCTTCATCGTCATGCTTCTCCCAAGTTCATCGCATACGGCTGCCCACCCCGGTGTCAGCTATCGTAATGACATCGGCCATGGAGGGCTGCGCGGCATGGGTCATAGGGGCGTCGGGATCAGGTTCACCGTATCCCTCATCAGTTATCCCCAACAGGGTCTCTTCGATAGACCGACTCGTGCCTTTCGACCCTAGGTCGACGTCGATGTGCAGGGCATCTTCTCCCTGGCTGCCCCACTTCAGCCGCATGTCTACTATCTCCTTCATCGTCATGCTTCTCCCAAGTTCATCGCATACGGTCCCGTCCACAAGTGTGTACCTTGGCTTCGGAATGCCCTCGGGAATGGCCACTGTAACTACCGGGGCCTCCGCAGATCCACCCTCGCTCTCACCCTCGTCGGACTCCCCACTACTCTCCGAGAACACCCCAGTCGAGGACCCCGTGTTCTCCGCTAATTGGTCTACCCGGCCTAGGTACCGGTCGATGTCCATTTCAGCTCGCCTGGCAGAAGACTAGTACGACGATCCCGTATCCCCACCCCTGGCTTCTGATTCCATCCTAACTACGGTACCGGGGACCTCAAATCTTACTATATCTGGAACCAGAAGCACAAGGATTAGCCTATCCAAAACCCAGAAATTCATCCCAAAACCCAGAAACTCATCCCAAAACCCAGAAATTCAAAGGAAAACCCAGAAATTCATCCCTAAACCCAAAACCCAGAAATTCATCCCAAAACCCAGAAACTCATCCCAAAACCCAGAAATTCAAAGGAAAACCCAGAAATTCATCCCAAAACCCAGAAATTCACCCCAAAACCCAGATATTCAACCCAAACCCAAAACCCACAAAATGAAACAAACCCAAATGATCTAAAAACAGAAAAAACACAACAATGACGCTGGCATTGTCCGTTTCTATATTTATGCAACACAAACACAAACACAAACACAAAACTGCCTTGGCAGTAACAAAAGCAGACCTAGCAAGAGAATAGGTAAAATCCACAGGCAGACAGAGATCTAACCTTTTTCCTCGGCAGACGATCGATCTCACTCCACAGGCACTCACAATTCTCCCTTGGTTCTCCCTTTCTCTTCGCTGCAAACCTTCCAAATCTCTCGAGCTTCTTTTTCGCGAAAAGTGAGGGAAAACAATCAGTTTCCCTCTTAAATTCAATCTCCAACGCATCAGGACCGTCGAAACCGAAACGACCTCTGCCGTAGGATCGCTACACGTGTCCCACGCGTCCTCCCATTTCTCGAAGCATCGGCAGAAGAAGGGACGGGCATTTATTGCACAACCTAGTCTGCCCACGTGGCCGACATGCAACGCCTACCCCATCGGGTACCACGGAGTCTCAAATCTTCTACCCCATCGGGTATCGAAGCCAAGCCCTCTCCACCCCATTGGGTACCGGAGGCTCAAATCTTCTACCCCATCGGGTATCGAAGCCAAGCCCTCTCCACCCCATTGGGTACCGGAGGCTCAAATCTTCTACCCCATCGGGTATCGAAGCCAAGCCCTCTCCACCCCATTGGGTACCGGAGGCTCAAATCTTCTACCCCATCGGGTATCGAAGCCAAGCCCTCTCCACCCCATTGGGTACCGGAGGCTCAAATCTTCTACCCCATCGGGTATCGAAGCCAAGCCCTCTCCACCCCATTGGGTACCGGAGGCTCAAATCTTCTACCCCATCGGGTATCGAAGCCAAGCCCTCTCCACCCCATTGGGTACCGGAGGCTCAAATCTTCTACCCCATCGGGTATCGAAGCCAAGTCCTCTCCACTCCATTGGGTACCGGAGGCTCAAATCTTCTACCCCATCCACCCCATTGGGTACCGGAGGCTCAAATCTTCTACCCCATCGGGTATCGGAGCCAAGCTCTCTCCACCCCATTGGGTACCGGAGGCTCAAATATTCTACCCCATCGGGTATCGGAGCCAAGCTCTCTCTACCCCATTGGGTACCAGAGGCTCAAATTATCTACCCCATTGGGTATCGGAGCCAAGCCCTCTCTCTACCCCATTGGGTACCGGAGGCTCAAAATTTTCTACCCCATCGGGTATCGAAACCAAGCCCTCTCTCTACCCCATTCGGTACCGGAGGCTCAAATTTTTCTACCCCATCGGGTATCAGAGCCATCGGAGGCTCAAATCTTCTACCCCATTGGGTATCGGAGCCAAGCTCTCTCCACCCCATTGGGTACCGGAGGCCCAAATCTTCTACCCCATCGGGTACCACGGAGTCTCAAATCTTCTACCCCATTGGGTATCGAAGCCAAGCTCTCTCCACCCCATTGGGTACCGGAGGCTCAAATCTTCTACCCCATCGGGTATCGGAGCCAAGCCCTCTCCACCCCATTGGGTACCGGAGGCTCAAACCTTCTACCCCATCGGGTATCGAAGCCAAGCCCTCTCCACCCCATTGGGTACCGGAGGCTCAAACCTTCTACCCCATCGGGTATCGAAGCCAAGCTACCGGAGGCCCAAATCTTCTACCCCATCGGGTATCAGAGCCAAGCTCTCTCCACCCCATTGGGTACTGGAGGCTCAAATCTTCTACCCCATCGGATATCGGAGCCAAGCTCTCTCCACCCCCATTGGGTACCGGAGGCTCAAATTCTCCATCCTACCCAGTCCCAGGGACAACCTCATTGTCCCATGAAAGTGGCTTACCTAAAGCGTAGCCCGCTCAAGATTTCTCTTCTGAGGGAACTTGGGGGACTACCTATAGGCACACTAGTGCCAAACCTTGAGACTAAAATAATAAGTCCCTACCCAAGAAACATCTTGAACGGGAACTTGGGGGACTTGTACATACTAGGGAGTCTCAACTAGGTTTAGCACTAGCCCCTGAGCCCCATCGGTACTCCCAAGTACTACGCCATGGACCTGGATCACACCCCACCATGGCGGGCTTCACATAAGATGCCACCCCGGGCACCCAGGGCCCAGGGCAAGGCTAGCACAGCCCATCTATCTTTACAAATACAAGACTGATATGGCATCAGAAGAACCTGTGTCCCACATCAAGGATAGGGGAGACTCCCTTCCCACGCTTGAATATAAAGATTATAGCACAACCACCTTTAAAGGTAAGAACTCCTTGATCCACGATTTATTCTACACAGCTATTAGTTTCTCACTCAAGCATCGGAGAGGTATAGACCGTCCGGTACGGTTTATTCCTCTAACGTTGTGTCCTTGATACAGGATATAGGAGTCGATCGGTGCCCCGGACGGTATAGCATTCTGTGTGAAGTACCCGGAGAAAGCCACCAGAAACAGCTTCAAATTGATATAAAGTTGTAGAAAATGGTTAAGAAATGAGGGAGATATGAATTTTTGAATTTGTGATAGTTGTGTGAGGTCTCCAGCGAGTTTACTAGTTGAAAACTTTGATTAGCCATAACTTCTTCATTTCTTAACCTTTTTTTGGTGATTCAAAAGCATAAATTGAAGCATTTTTCATGAGGAGTTTAATACTATGATTACTTTTTACAAAATCAAATTTTATTATTTGAGAAAATTCAAGGTTTGCAGCAAAACGTATTCTTTTCCATTTTATCATTGGTTATGCATTTTGATATATCTTAAAGACAAAAGAGTATAGAAATGTATTCATGTACTTACTTAAGGAACTCAGAAGTGAAGTGAAGATTTTGGTCTTGAATTCAAGCTTGGACTTCTTTGACAAAAAGGAAACTTTCTCAAGAGAAAAAGGGTGAATGATTTGTGTGAGGAGCTTTAGTTGAGTTTTTTCTTCAACTAAGGGAGCTTCTGATCAGTTTTGCATTTTTATTTGATTTCTAAGACAAGTATATATTAAAGAGAGTTGATAGTCTAGCTAGTTAGGGTAAATGTTCACAAGGAAAAACAAATAGTAAGATGGAAGAAAAATATCAGCTAGCTATCTATACATACTGGCATTTGGATTGTATATATATGTATATATGTATATATATACACACACACACACATATATATACATACACACATTACTCAAACTAATAAGTAAGGAATTTTGGTGCTTTCTTAAGGTTCAAATATGTGTTAGAAATAATTAGTACCAAAGTAACATGCATCATAAAAATAATATAGATAATAGTCTTGAGCTCAATTACAAATATCGAGTGTACACAAGAAATACGAACTAAGGTATTTTAGTAAGTTTACTAGAACTCTAATATTGAAAAATTACGTATCCTGTAAGTGTGGTATTTAAAAGAAATGCTTAGAAGATATTTGGGTTACTTCTAAGTTTAAGGAATCTTAGAGTGCTCTACAGTGATATTAAGTTTCGGGTTATTATATGTACAGCTGCCCTCAAGCTTTGACAATTAATGAAACCGCATAATACATGGGGGCGACATTGTGCCTAGACCCAAAAATACAATAAGCATCAAGAGAACATCCCGAGATAATAACAAGAGTCTCAACTAAACATATGTATTCTAACAAGCACCAATTAGCGAAGAGTGCACAACTGGCTACTCTATTCGTTTTACAATTGTGGTGAAACACATTCCTCATATATTCATTTTGGTCACCGACCTCACACATTCCTCTTGGTCACCGACCACACACATGCGTTTCAGCCACTAGCCTCACACATATATTTGGCCACCGGCCTCGTGTATTATTTTGGCCACCGGCCTCATGCACTTATTTCGGCCACTGATCTCACACTTACATTTAGCCACCGGCCTCATATATACATTCAGGCAACCTCCTCGTGTATTGTTTCGACCACCGGCCTTGTATTTACATTTCGGCCACCGGCCTCATGTATTCATTCCAAACTGAGACGGTTGTTCCCCGGGCAATGGTTATCATAAAATCACATAAATTAAGCTAACAATATTTTAGCCATTTCGGCCGCAAGCGGAAATTAGAGAAACCATTTCTAAAAGAAAGAACATTAGTCTACATTATAGGGATTTTGCCTTTTTGATGCGTGTTCCATCCTCGATCATACATCAGGATCGCATAACAGATTCTAGTAAAGGGGCATACCAAGGCGGAGTCATTCTCTTGACGCAATTGCTACGTCTTGGGGGTCACAGATGACTTGCATTATCTCTGTCTTGATTCTCTCGAAGAAACACCATATTTTTTCCCACACTTGTTGCTTGGAGTTGAACAAATTCGTCACATCCTTCTTTTGTTTTCTAGTGTGGAAACATTTGAGAGATGAAGCTAGGTTTGGCTAAACGTCATGGGCTTTTCCCTAGTTGATGATTTTTTTTTCTCTCTTTGTCAAAGGCTTTTCCTCGTCAAGGGTTGTCCTCGTTGAGGATATTTTTTCTTCGTTGAAGGTTTCTCTGCATCTGGATATTTTTCTTGGTCGAGGACTTTCCTCATCGAGGATATTTTTTCTTTGTCGAAGGCTTCTCCTCGTTGAGGATATTTTTTCTTTGTCAAAGGCTTCTTCTCATCGAGGATATTCTTTCTTTGTCGAGGGGTTCTTCTCGTCGAGGATATTTTTCTTCGTCGAGGGCTTTCCTCATCGAGGACATTTTTATTTTGTCAAGGGATTTCCTCATCGAAGGCTTCTCCTCGTCAAGGATATTGTTCTTCATCGAGGGCTTTCCTCATCCAGGATATTTTTTCTTCGTCTATGGCCCTTTTGCTCCTAACCAAGAGCTTTTTCTATTCGAGGTTTATATTTCGTCACTCCTAGTCCTTAGCTACGAAAATGAGATTTTTTGAGGTGCAGCTCCAGCCATTACTTTTTAGGGAAAAATGTTCCCACAGACGGAGCTACTTGTTGGTGACGAAATATTCCTAAGAGGATTTTGACTCACCAATGAATGAGGATTGGAGTGGGAGTTGACCAGGAATGATCAAGAAGCCTCAATTCGTCCCTAAGCTGACGATGACGAGGCGGAGGCTTCCCTTCTTCCTTGATCTTGACGTCGACAAGGTAGTGACTATCTTAATCCCTGACCTGACAACAATGAGGCGGAGGCTTTCCTTCACCCTTCACCTTTGACCTTGACGTCGACGAGGCAGAGGCTTCACTTCATCACTGATTTGAGGAGGAGGAGGAAAGAGAGGAGGGAGGGGGGGGGGGGGGGGACCTGCAGAAAACCCTCCGATACCAAAGTCAGAGCTATGAGGCGACTTGGGTCATAAGTTGTGATTTATTACCGCCTTTATACTTGTACATATTTTTGAGTTTTATGATCATCATCATTGCCGCGCTTAATAGCAGTCATCATTGCAGCATTTACAATCGTAATTGCCATTGTATTCATGGTCATATTTACTCGTATATTCATGACGGAGTTCAATCATCAGGAGCGGAATAATAATAATAATAATAATGATGATAATAATAATGATGATAATAATGATGATGATAATAATGATGATGATAATGATGATAATAATGATGATGATGATGATAATAATAATAATAATAATAATAATAATAATAATAATATTGACAATAGAAATTGATTAATTGATTAACACCATGCTGTTGGGCAAAAATTGCACACAGTGAGCGTAAATGTCACCCAACATAATTTCACTCGTATTCATTAAAAGAATAGAGTTTTAATTAGTTCGGGTTCGACCCATTCAAGACAGAATGTGTCTTTTAATTACAATCCCCATTACAGGGAAACACCCTTTGATTCCTATTATGAAGAAATCAATTGTAGGGATGTGTGTGTTTGTTTAATTTTGTGGCTGCACCCGGATGTCTGAATGAGTTGCCTACGTACCCTGGGAGAGGGATCAAGCCATTCGTAGTTCAAGATTTCCAATGAATGAATGACCCATTGGAGGGTATGGTTTTTTTGAATGTGAATAGTGTTTGGACGAATTCGGTGTAAGTGAACCAGGGATTCGATTTGTGTCAGAATTGTTTGGAGAGGTTATGATGTTTCCTGGTGTTTGGCGGAATTTGACTGATGAGGTCAGGGATTCGAATTAGATGAACCAGGGAGTCAGTGATTTTGTTTGGACTTGTGGTTGCATCTAGTGGGTCGCTAGATTGCCTACATACCCTATGAAGGGATCAAACTGTTGTAGTTCTTGAAAGTTGTATTTCTGGTTTTTTACCGACTTTTGTGTCTGACTGATGTATAAATATTTTTTGAACCCGACAAATGTATTTCTTTCGGACACGTAATTAACAGAGTGTCCGCTAATTTGATTTGGGCACCCGATGTGTTGAATCTTGTATTGGGCAGTGTAAATGGGCTTTTGTGTTGTCTCCTTTACTTGTTGATAACAAATTCGACTGGGCCCGAACTTCTGAGGTAAACTGTCTTGAAGTGGGCTTTGTAGTGCTTCGGAATTTGTAGGCAAACCCATAAACTGATTTGGACACCCATCTTTTCGTTCTAGGCCTTTTAGCTTTGTTTCGCGTCAGGCCTGAATGATTTGGGCACCCATCTTTCTTTCCAGGCCTTTAGCTCTATTATGCGTTAGGCCTAATTGTAATCTACATTGAAATCCGCGAGGTTAAACTGGTAGGTTCCGTCTTCACTTTGGCCAAACTGATCAGCTGGAGTCCTTGTGGCTAACCCAAACGGATAGGTACCAAATCAGAGATAGGAGTCGATCTCAATTCGAATTGGAGAAGGAGACACCTTCTTGTATTCCCAATAAAAGGAGGGCTCTGTCACAATGCTCTACACCCCTGCTTCTACACAAAGAATCGGAAATTACTCCCTTGTTCGCAAAAATTGGGTAATGGCTTCTCACTTCTTACTTCTCCTCTGTAGCTCCAATTTCTTGTTCATGTACTGATTGCTCTGATTGATCATTGCTACCCAGATTTTCTGCTACGGGTTCGGAACGATTCTTCAAGCAATTGGCGCGTACTCCCACAACTTGTACGCACTCATCTTGCTATTTTTTCTGATTATCAATTGCCTGGGTTTAGTTGGAATTCAGCAATGAAGCGTCTTCTTTCTTTTGATTTTTGTTTTGATTGAGAGATGAGCACGTACTTGCTGCATACCTGTTCAATTACATATTGCGAATTGACTTGCAGCTCCCTTTTTTTGACAAGCTTTTATATGCTTAAAGCTATTTGTCATTATTTACAGGTCTCTATAATCAAAGTCTCGGAAAGGTAAGCTCATTTGCACAGCATCCCTCCTAAAGGCCAAGCAATTGTTCACCGCTACTCACCGAAAACAATTAATGTTGCTGCATTTTGCCTTTGTTGTTGTCTTCCTACTGTCAGTACTTCAAAAGATCAATTAATTAAACAAGCCATCTTTTTGTCCTCTAGCTTGTGACATCCAAAGCTTAAGCCTTTACTTGTCCCTTGTCTTCTTATTGACTTTGTATAGCAAGTATCAGATTGAATTAATTGAATCATACTTGCCACCGTTTCGCTTTTGCAAGTTCCAAGTTGAACATGTTTTTTTGTCTTCTTGTTATCACTTTGATTTGACCACCGTTTGCAATATATGTAATTATGCAATACATGTTTAAAGCCTCCAGTTTTCTTGCTGCACTTCAAGTTTGACTTCATGTTGTCATCAAGTTTGACTTCATTTTGTCATCATCTTACTGACCATAGCAACTGATCATTAATTAAAAAGCCACCACATCTTGCTTTGATTTGCCACCCCGTGCGACACCGCTTCGAACGCAAAACATTCACCAATCTTTAGCTTGTTTTTTTTGTTGATTCTAGGAACAAATATATGAATTTAATTATTCCTATCTTGGTTCCAGAACATGATTTTGCCTTTCAACTAACAATTGACATGAAAGCTTCTGCATATGTAGGGTCAATTGAGTCTACACCGCCAAGCTCCAGAGATCAATTTCAGAGTGGTAAGTACTGCAAAAACCAGCAGTCTCGCTAAATCTCTTCTCTTATTTCTCTTCCTTTGTCCGCGGCTCTGCCTTCTGACTTTCTTCTTTTATTTCTTTCTTGTATGTAGGTTACAGAGGCGAAACATTAAGGGTGAGGCTTTGTATTTCTTTGCTTGGCATTTGGGATTGGTATTTTAGGCTTTGTATATCTCTTTTGGAAGCGGTGGTGGGAAAGCAAAGCAAGGCAGCAAGGGAAACTTTTTGTGTGCTTTGCAAGGATCGAAGGAGGAAAGTGTGGCATCTTGTGCAGATTTTTAGCGGTGGAACTTGGCCATTCATGAATGACCCTACATTCCTGCATTAGAAACTGCAGCAGCCAAGCACGTTGAGACTCCGGCCGTTCATGAACGACCATATTAGTCTAAATGCAAGAGGAGATTTTCATGAAGCTGGGCCGTTCATGAATGACCATGTATTTCTTGGTAGCTCGAGAGAGTCTCAACAAAAGAGTAAAGGTTGTTCAAGAACAGCCTGTCTTTTGTTGAGAACAAGCTTGTTGAACAGTATTTCCCTGCCAAAGAGCACAACATAAGTGTTTTGTATACCTGAATTGTTGATGGATTTGCTTGGCTTCACTCTGTTTTGGCAGGACTGTAGCTAGTTTTCTGAATATTTTTTCCTCCTCTATCTCCGTCTCTCTCTTTGTCTCTCTGTGTGTATTTCTCTTCGGTGTTGCAGCCTATATAGTGGTCATGGGATAGGCGTAACCGGATAGTGATAACCACTTTGTATTTTACATTTGAATTTGAATAACAAGTCTATCTTTATCACTTGTTATCTTTGAATATTTGAATTGGTTGAGATATTAATCAACACTTGAATAGTCAAAGGCTCAAAGCTTGCAGAACTTATCCTTGACGTTATTCAAAGCCAAAAGACTTTGAAAAAATTTGAATAGCCCCCCTTGCTTGCTGTTTGAACTTGGTCAAAGATATGTGACAAAGCTTATCTATGTTGTAAATATTTGTAGATAATCATGTAAATAGATGATGAGTAATAGGTGCCTATCCCTATAGATTGGTGATTGATAGGTTGTAATTGTAGGAGTGATTGGATTGTAATTAAGCATTACCCTTTTGTGCACACCATGTAGTCGATAAGGCTCCTCATGGTGAGATGAATAACACACACAATCTGATTCTCTGTGTCCAAACTCTCTCTCTCTGTCTCTCTCAGAAATTTTTCTGTTTTACAACACGTTATCAGCACGAAGCTCTAACCAAAGCTCTAGCCAAGAAAAAAAAAAACCCCCCCCTGTTGCAGCCTGTTTGCACGCCCCTAAACCTCTTGATCGGGACCTCAGATCAAAATCTTTCCTTCATCAAAGTTGTTCGTCTCTGCCTCTTCTATCTGACCTCCAAATTAGTTTTGAGACCTGTACACCATTCGAAGTGGGAGCTGTCCAGAAGAGGCGAATAACTCTTGGATTGGCTGAGAAGACAACCTTCTCAGTTCTGCACACATAA
>BDJD01002078.1:134898-179371 GCA_002564525.1 Rosa multiflora
AAGAGATCAAGGAAACCGCAAAGCACCTGAAGTTGGAATTTGAGATGAAAGGCCTTGGGAGAACAAATTATTGTCTCGACCTGGAGCCCGAGCACAGTGCAGATGAAATTTTGGTCCATCAACCAAATTACATCAAGAAGATGTTAAGATGCTTTAATGAGGATAAAAGCAAGCACACCCATGGTCGTCTAAAGTCTAGAGAGAACCGTATCGTCCTGCAGATGATAACGAAGAGATATTGGTGCCAGAAGTCCCATATCTAAGTGCAATAGGCGCATTATTGTACTTGGCTTAATTCCCTAGACAAGACATCTCATTCGATGTGAATTTGTTAGCTAGATATAGCTCTGCACCAACACGCTGCCACTGAAATGGCATAAAAGACATTTTTCGCTACCTTAGAGGTACAGCGGATATGGGCTTATTCTATCCCTATGCATCAAGGAATGGATCAAACCCCCTTGATCCTCAGAATGATGCTCGCCTTGTTGGATATGCTGATGCAGGCTATCTATCAGACCCACACAAGGCGCGTTCCCAAAACTGGTTATGTCTTACCATTGGGAATACTGCAATTTCTTGGAGGTCTAAGAAATAGATACTTGTTGCTACCTCTTCGAATCATGCTAAAATACTAGCTCTTCACGAAGCAGTATGTGAATGTACATGGCTAAAAGCCGTTACAAAGCATGTTCGAAGCACATGTGGACTGCATTCCACCACTGATGAACCAACCATTATCTACGAGGAGGACTGCATTCCACCACTGATGAACCAACCATTATCTATGAGGATAATGCTGCTTACATAGAGCAGATAAAGATGAGTTTCATTAAAGGAGACAACACCAAACATATTGTATCAAAGTTCTCTTTCAATTAGCAACAACAGGAGCATTAGAAGATTGAAGTTAAGCATATTTGATTTGAAGACAATTGTGCAGACCTCTTCACCAAGTCACTACCAAAATATACATTCCAGAAGTATGTTCAAGATATTGGTCTACGTAAACTATTTGAATTACCTAACATGTAATTTTCAGGGGGAGTCGAAATCAGGGGGAGTATCTTGAAGCATACCCACTTGACCATCGTGTACTCTTTTTGTCCTTCATCCAGGGTTATTTTGACCCACTGGGTTTTTCTTACATGGCAATGTTTTAACGAGGCACATCTTTAGCATGGTCACCCCAATTATAGTACATCCTGAAGATGTTTTGATTTGACATATATGCATTTGCTCATCTTTTCCCTTCGACCACGGGTTTCTCCCACTGGGTTTACCGGGCAAGGTTTTGGTGTAGCAACTCTAATGCATCCCTCTCGTAGACATACTACCTACTTATGGTGCTGATAAGAAGACTTCACCTATCTCTAAAGCTGTGATACTGCCACTCCACACTCAAGCGCGTTGTGCTCTTTTTCTCCTTCGACCAAGATTGTTTTTTTCCCACAGGGTTTTTATTACTTGGCAAGGTTTTTGACGAGGCAACTTAGAAGCGCTCAGCCTATGCAACACTATTGACATGGAATATCCAAGGGGGAGTGTTGTAAATATTTGTGGATAATCATGTAAATAGATGATGAGTAATAGGTGCCTATCCCTATAGATTGGTGATTGATAGGTTGTAATTGTAGGAGTGATTGGATTGTAATTAAGCATTACCCTTTTGTGCAAACCATGTAGTCCTATATAAGGCTCCTCATGGTGAGATGAATAACACACACAATCTAATTCTCTGTGTCCAAACTCTCTCTCTCTCTCTCAGAAATTTTTCTGTTTTACAACAATCTATATGTATTTCTTTTTCTTTGCCACGGCAGCTGCATATATGTAGCAACCAATTTTTTTTTTTTTTACGTCTCAACACATGCCTACAAAGAACTCTTGCAAGTCGCAACAGACAACCGTCTTCATATATAAGAGCCCAAGCATGAATAAGAGAAAAAACAAAAGAGAAGCATGAGTTAGAAGGAAAACACGCCCTTTATTGATTACCATACAAACAAAAAGACTCAATTTTGTTCCTTTGATCTAAAGCTACTACAAAAGATTCAGTTTTTATTGATCACTATACAAACATAAACACACATTTATAATCAAACACAAGATGTGGAAGCAAAGCTGCTATGTACCTCCACTGCCGCGATAAAACGCTTGTCCTTACTAGCTCTTTAATTGACAAACATGTTAAAACTAGTTCCATAACATCACCTGGCAAGTTGCTAATTCTATCCAACTCCATTCTCAGTTCGGAATTGGACTGGTGTCTTTTCCTTTGCTCAATATCAATCACTTCCCTTTATTTAGAAATAGGATGATATATATTACTAGGCAAGGGCAGCTACAGATGCACTAGAATATAATTTTATGTAAGAGTTGAAATTATAATTGGTTGGTGTTATACTTTGAACATAGCTTCCTTTGTCAAAACAAAATTACTTTGAACAAAGCTTCAAGCTTGGTTTTGATATCAGCAAAGAGCAAATTTCCTGCATACCATTAACTTTCAGAAATTGAAGAAATATAGAAAAACAAAACTGGGTCGTAAACATGAATGTAACAACTCAGATCTTTAATCAAGAATTAAATCAAAGCTTGAGTGAAATAGAGAAGAAGAAGCTTTAAAGACCGATCAGAGGAGAGTGGGCTCTTATATAGTATGATAGTGAGTCGGAGAAGAGTGGAATCATGGAGAGACCGAATCTACTGCATTCCTGCATCCACTAATAGATGAGAGTGGAATCGTAGAGAGTATGATGAAGTAGCCGAAGGGAGTAAAGACCGATCTCCAGTTACGGGTGGGGCTTCAACAACGAAACGAAGTAGTTTCATATATAGTACATGTAGGTAAATTTTTTTTCTTTCCCAAAATTCCCGGTAGGGCTCAAGCCCTACCCATCATTGCTTTGGATCTGCCCCTGGTCATGATTGTGAGTCAAATTTATTTACCACTCCCACAGACACATAACTCTCACAAAAGAACACGGGAAACAGAGTACTTGGTACTATTACTTTATTGAGAAGAAAGGCAATACAAAGAAACACTAGATAATTGGTTACCCGGGAATAGTACTGACCTCAGAACCATAACTACAACACAAGCAGTAGAAGCAGTGTGAGAATGCATACAGCATAAAAAGGCACATGCATAGAGGAAAAGAGCAACAAGGAAAACCAAAGGAAAAGTCACTCATGACATCCCAGCTTTTGATGATGCATATCGGATAAATTATAATTCCCCTTGCAGCTTATTTATGATTATTATCTAATCAAGGGCACCATAAATAACGGATAGAAAAAACAGAGGGCCAACAACTAACAAAGGTCCTTCGCTATACAAAAATTCAACTTTGCGTTTCGCCATACCTTGGTGACGCAGTCGGAATGATAAACTAGGTTTACAAGCAATAAACCTAAACAAAAGGGTTCTGGAGTCCATCAGAGATAAAAGAGAAAATTCTCTATTTTATTGATAATAAGATGAAAGATAGTTCTGCAGCCGTTTAAGGTTGCTTAAATAAGAGAAAAGAAACCCTAGGGCGACTAACAATGAAACCCTAAAGCCCATGGGTAAAAACGAAAACAATCCAAAAATAAACTAGAAAACCAAAACACCGAAAATTAGAAAAATGCGGTTTTTAGGCCCTAAACGACCCCGAAAGCCCGAAAAAGCCCACAGGTTGTGGCATAGCGACGAGTCTTGTTCTTGGCGCGATTCCCTTTCCGGAAAGCTATGACACATCCCAATCAGACACCGTGCTCTGTCGTGGCTACTAGTCACTTTTTGTTTTCCTTCTCCTGCACGATCATGCTGCTCTTCGAATTGGACTGCCATCCGTTCTGCATCACTTGGTCTGTTTGACATGCGGTCAACAAGAGCAGCACTATGATATGGAGAGTTTGCTTACTGAAGTGCACTATGATCAACTGTCACTAGCTTTTTTTGCTGTTTATCTCTCCTCTCTGCTTCTTGTTGAAGGAAATTAGCTATTAGTATGCCTAATCAAACTAGGAGTAGTAATAGGAGAGAAGGTTCTAGAATTCGTAATCCTTATCAGATTAGTATTTCTTGTAACTTTAGAACATGTACTTTGTAATCCCTATATATAGGGCTCCTATTCTCAATAATATGAACACAATTCTCTCTACATTCTCTCTCGAATCTATTTTACTTAAACACGTTATCAGCACGAGCCCTAACCACGAGAATAAAATCCAAACCAGAAAATCCTTCAAAACAGCTACTGCCACCTTCAAGCCTCATTGCCGCAGCTCCTAGCCCAGGCTAGCCTCACCTGCGCGCCTGCCCCTGCAGCACCTACGCACCCCTGCACACTCATCCCTACTACCCCTGCAGCACCAACACACGTCTGCTGCCCCTGCAGCACCGACACACACCCACTGCATCCTTCTCTTTTCCTGTGCACGTATGTATTCTTGCAAGCCCATAAACATCTAGTTCGGAACCTCAGATCAAAATTCTTTCTTCATCAAAGTTGTTTCTCTCTGTCTCTTCCATCTGACCTCCGAATTTCAGCCTTATCGGAGTTGTTTTGAGACTGGTACACCAATCGAAGTGCAAGCTGTTCAGAAGAGAATCTGTTCCTAATTTCAACAAGTAAGTTTTTAAATTAAAGTTCCTGCTTTCCGAATTTTAATTTCTCCTTCTTTTTCTTTGGGGACTTGCAACCTCCCTTATTCTACATCCCAACTTTCTTATAACGTGGCTTCGATTCTTTTGGAAAGCAGAATCATGGGGATTCACGCAATTAAAGAACTAAGAGCGTTCGTAAGATTTCGGACTAAGAGCGTCCGTAAGCATCGATTTAATGAACTAAGAGCGTTTGTAAGATACGGACTAAGAGTGTTCGTGAGCATTGATTTTGACCATTCAAACATCATTGTTTCGGTCTAATCCAAATATTCTTGGAAATCGATTTCTTGGTAGCATTAAGGCTCAGAAATCTTATATTAGTTTTCGTGGAAGCATTGACTCCGAAACTAATACGTTCTTGCTTTCCTTTTCAGGATGTCAAACTTGAACAAGCTTGATTTTACTTCATTAGATTCTACGGGCACGAATACTTTCCTGTGGGCTCATGTTATTGAGCTCCACCTAATTGCCCTTGATTTATTGCCTAAAATCCAGGAGTCTTGTTCTAAAAGAACCACTCAAGGCCCTCAAACTGAGATAGATAATTTCAGGGCATTTACCCTGATGAAGCACCACATGAAGATGGCCCTCCAGTTTGAGTACATGAATGAGGATAACACTTACAACCTTTGGGTTGCGCCTCGTGAACGTTTTAGAAACATTCACAATTTTCCAAACTTAGAAGCATGATGGAATAATATTCGCTTCTCTAAACTCTGAATGAGTTACGAAATATTGTTCGAAAGCTCTCCGCATCTGATTATTGATGCATGACTTTGAAAAATCATAAAAGAACAATTGATTGAGAAAACCCTAACATGACCATAGGGGTCATGACGTTGAGGGTATAAGGATTGGAATCCATGGCGCCACTTTTGGCCATGGTAACATTATTCCAATGCCATTGGTCCTAGAGACCATATATATTGTGCCAATACACCTCAATCAAGAGAGCATCCTCTTCATGGTATTTTAAGGAGTACCTGATCAATAGTGATCAAGATATCTAGCTATGAAAGACTTTAATTATGGAGATGAAGACAAAATGCCGCAGATTTTTATTTAAAATAGTCTTTTATATTTTCCAAGAATTATGTAATGGCAATATGCATTAGTCAATGAATGACATTTTGTATTAATTCTATCTTATGTGGTGCATTGAATTAAGTATGATGTCTAGGAAAGTAATTGAGATTAGTGGTACTTAAGAGATCCTTGCTCCACCGACATCTCTCCCTACTTCCCTGGTCATATTTGATTAGAGTTACCAAACGGATAGAGTAACTACGATTTGTCTACGATTTGATTTTTATATTGGATTAGATTATGGTCACGAAACTTTGATGTAATCATTGGCTATCATTAATAAAGTGTCGATTTATTTTATCTCATGTCTTGGACATATTTTTCGAACTTTATTACGTCAAAGATATAAGAGCCAATGGTTTTCAAGTGGAAACACATTGTGAGAATGGACAAGAGTTCCTTTGCATCACCTCTAATAACTACGGACATAAACGAGTATTATAGAAACTTATGTGTCGCTCTAGTGGGTTGTATGCAACCACTATTCGAGTCATTGAATCCATCCATGTCATGAGAGATGATTATGGGATTCTGACACACATAGGCTTTGGCATGACCGTTTGGGACACTCAGGTCGTGATATGATGATCCGTATATTAAAGACTTTACACGGATCCATTTTCAAGAACAAAAAGAAGTAAAACTAGAAATTTGGATCAAGGAGGAGCACCTGCGCCTCACGACGCTTTTCCCCTTCAAGTCCGGCCATCACAAGCCGGCGCCGCCATCCCCCTGCTGCCCAAGGGTGGCTTTGACGCCATCTCTGCTCCCCTGACTCCAATTTCTACTTCTAAAGTCAATTGTGACTTCGTGGCTCAACCAAAATCCTCATTGGTTGTTTCTAAAGCCTATCTTTGGTTTTGCAAAGCCTGCTCTTTAGCAAAATTAGGATCGAGACCATCCTATGCAAAGGACACTAAAGAAAATATACCATTCTTGCAACGAACCCAAGGTTATGTTTGTGGACCTATTCAACCACCATGCGGACCATTTAGATATTTTATGGTGTTGGTTGATGCATCGACACGCTAGTCACATGTCATGCTATTGTCCACCAGGAACGCTGCATTTGCTAAACTCCTAGCCCAAATAATTAAGTTAAGGGCTCACCACCCTGATCATCCTATTAAGTCTATCAGATTAGACAACGCTGGGGAGTTTACATCAAAATTTTTTGATGATTATTGCATGTCCATTGGGATTGAAGTTGAACATCCAGTTCCTTATGTTCACTCCCAAAATGGTCTCGCAGAAGCCGCCATTAAACCACTACAAATGGTCCCTAGGGCATTGGTAATGCGCACCAATCTCCCTATTTCTGCTTGGGGCTATGCAATATTGTATGCAGCTGTGCTTATTCGTCTGAGACCCACTGCCACTCAACCCTTTTCTGCGTCCCAGATGGTGACTGGGTATGAGCCTAATGTCTCACACTTACGCATATTTGGGTATGCAGTTTATGTGCCTATTGCGCTGCCACAGCGCACTAAAATGGGTCCTCAACGACGATTAGGCATTTACGTTGGATATGATTCTCCAACGATTATCCGCTATTTAGAACCCTTGACAGGCGATCTCTTTACCGCTAGATTTGTGGATTGTCACTTCGATGAGACAGTCTTCCCATCGTTAGGGGGAGATAAGAACATCAATGTTCAACAGGAACGACAGGAATTGTCGTGGTCTGTCCCCACTCTGTCTCATCTAGAGCCCCGAACCGCACAGTCCGAAATTGAAGTGCGAAGACTTCTCGATCTTCAGAACGTAGCAGAATCGATGCCTGATGCGTTTTCTGATATCGCTAAAGTGACGAGATGACAGGACCTGACCCAGGAATCACCCCAATTACCTGGATACGAGCCTGCGGGGCCCACGTTAAGCGAAATCCTACCGAAAATTCGGCAGAACCTCCCCTAAATATGGGCTACCCAAAATTTCACAAACCTGGACATGATTACAACTTTAACTTCTACTCAACCTACAATATCATAATTACAACCCAAGCACATATATTACATCCAGAAAGTTCAAATCCCAACATAACCTCTGTAAGCTACAACATCCATCAAATTAAAGGAAAAGGATTATCAGAGCAACACTAAAACTAAGCCCATATCATACAAGGTAGGTTAAGTAATAACCTACGGACAAAAACAGAAGCGCTGATTTCCAAAGTCCTTTGAGCCTAGACACGATCTCGGCTAATCTGAAATCCGGGCATTTGAAAACGAAGGGCCCAGGGGAAAACATATAAAATCCATTAGAGTGAGTGGACAAAACCGAAACGAGAATCAAAACAATTTATGGTATGCTTCCCCATTTCTCTTTTTAACAAAACCATCATGCAGCGAGACTTCATGAAAATTTCCAACTCAATCTTTTTCCAAGAAACTCATTTGATGACTAGGAAGGACTGCTTCCTAGGCATCTCATGCCATCGGGGAGGGACTGCCACCCGATGACGCATCGGAAGGGACTGCCAACCGGAATAGGAGGCGGTGATTAGTTGGGATTGCCAACTAGCCACAGGTAGTAGACGGGACTGCCGACTAACTACCTCAAGTCATCTGGAAGGGACTTCTTTTTAAATCCTTATCTTCCACAAAGTCACATTTATTCAAATAATATTCCAACTGAAAACTAAATACCATGCTGCATGTATTATTTAAACAAAATAAAAGTCCACTCACTAGTAAGTCCCGCAGCTACTCCTGCTGCCTGCCTGTGTCCTCCTCACTCGAGGGCTCAGTACGTACGTCCTGTCACAATTGCATAGGATATAATTAACCATAATAAGGAAATACTTTCAAACTCAACTCATTCCCCTCGGAATAAGCATCCGTTAATCATAAATTGTTATAAAACTCCCAGACTTCAAATTGGGATTAAATTCTATAATTCCTTACAATCCCAATGCCCTCCAACTCATAACAACTCAACCGATTTTAAATTCGATTCCTCAACCATTCAATGACCTCGCTTAATCTAAACCTTCACAAGGACCGTTCGATAACTTAACAAATTTTTAATTCACTTTCTTCATCACAATTTACCACCAATTTATAATATAAATCCTTTTCCAAAATTTCCACATTCTTTCTTAATTTTTCTCCTTTTCAAAATCACAATTTCAACTCCAACAATCTCAAATTCTCTCTACTCCCTGACACATAATTCAACAATAGCCCTTCCCCAAGAGATTTCACCCAAACACTACAAACATGACAATTCAAACAACCATGCTCAACATCAAAATCCAAAGAAAACTCAATATCCAACAAATCTCAAGTTTAACACAAAACTCAAAGATTAAATTCAATTCTAATCAACCTAACTATTCAAAATCAACTTCATAACCCACACAACTATTTCTATACCTGCAGCAGCCACCAAAAACAAGCAGAAATAGCCGAATTTAAACCCAAAAATCTCAAGAACTCGGCAGCACTGTTCACGCTACTGTTCACGTCTCCAAACACCCTAAATTCTTCCTCCACCGGCCAACACAAGCTGCAATACTTAGATATGATCATCAACATCACCCCAGCAACTCAAAACTCCAAAGAAATCTGGCGGAAATCGCCGGAAAAACCGAATCGGAGCCAAACCCTGATTTTTCCCCTTTTTGCAATTCTCCTCAAATCTCCAAAACCAAAGTTACCCAAGGTGAAAGACTTACATGGCTAGAAGGAGAAGGAAGAGAGGATCACGCAGTGCCAAACGGTTCGTCCTGAGGTGGCCGGACGGTGACGAAATCGCCGGAGAGAGAGAGAGAGCAGCGGCGAAAAAAAAGAAAGGGGGGAGGAGGTGGCTCGGGTTCGTCCCGTTCTCTCTCCTTCTTTTTTTTTTTTTTTTTTTTTTTTTTTTTTTTTTTACCGCTCCTTACCACAAATAGAAGCTCACAAAAAAAAGAAAACCAAGCCAAAAATAGAAATTTCTATTTTGGTCATAACTTTTCCTTAGAAACTCCAATTAAAACAAACTACGTGTCCACGAACTCGATTTTTCGTATTCTACGACAATCTCAAAGAAATTTCCTAATTTATCGGACTAAAGAAAAGTCACTTTTCTGTCAACCACGGTAAAAAGTAACTAGTAAAGACTTTATGGTACGGGGCATTACACGAGATCACATATACCTGCTGCAAACGTGTCTGCAAGGATTGATGTTCCTAAAATTAGAGGACATGACACCACCTCAAGTGTACATGAGTATGGCGCCAATGTCTTCACCCTTGGTGATGTTGTGGCTAGGCCTACGGCTCCTGCCAGGAAGTGTGGGAGGCCTATAGGTTCGATGGATTCTCGCCTAAGAAAGAAAGCGAGTTTGGCACAAAATAATCCATTAATCATCGATGTAAATAATCCATCTCATGAGAATATTCTGGATTATGGTCATGTCCAAGAGACATCATTGGGGACGCTCCAATGACAGAACCAATTCCAGAGAATAGAGAGATCTCCATGAATTACACTAGTGTACATGAGATGATGGATAGACAATTGATGATGCATTTGCATATCATGTTGCAAAAGGAATCATAGAATATGATGATATCGAACCTCGCTCTGTTGAATGTCAACGAAGAGCGGATTGGCTTAAATGGAAAGATGTGATCCAGGCTGAATTAGAATCACTAACAAAGATACAGGTTTTTGGGCCCATAATGCAGACACCCCCAGATGTAAAACCTGTTGACCATAAATGAGTCTTTGTTAGAAAGCGTAATGAGAAAAATGAGGTGGTTAGATATAAAGCCCGCCTCGTGGCTCAAGGTTTCTCACAACGCCCTGGAATCGACTACGAGGAGACATATTCTCCCATAATGGACGTTATAATGTTCCGCTACCTTGTCAGTTTGGTAGTTTCCAAAAAACTTGACATGCAGCTTATGGATGTGGTTACAGCATATCTCTATGGGGATCTAGATTCAGAGATATATATGAAGGTTCCAGATGGACTTCAATTACCCAAATCAAGTGGCTCTAAACCACGGAGCGCGTTTTCAATAAGATTAAAACGCTCACTATATGGATTAAAACAATCCGGATGGGTGTGGTATAACTGTCTAAGTGACTACTTGATTGGGAAGGGATATATTAATAATGAAATATGCCCATGCGTGTTCATTAAAAGAACAAGTTCTGGATTTGCAATCGTAGCAGTTTATGTCGATAACATGAACCTAATTGGAACTTTAGATGAGTTAAAGGAAGCTGCTAAATACTTGAAATCCGAATTTGAGATGAAAGATCTTGGGAAGACACGGTTTTGTCTCGGTTTGGAACTCGAGCACCGTAGTGATGGAATTTTGATCCATCAGTCTGCATACACTCAGAAAATCCTAAGGTGCTTTAATGAAGATAAAGCAAAGCCTGTAAGTACTCCCATGATTGGTCGTAGTCTTTAGCCCAGAAAAGATCCGTTTCGTCCAAAGGATGAGGACGAAGAACCATTAGAGGCCGAAGTGCCCTATTTAAGTGTAATAGGCGCATTATTGTACTTAGCTCAATGTACATGTAATACCCCGAAAATTCAAATTAAATTCTGTGGATTTTTAGAATTGATTTCACGGTATTAGGAGCGAGTACGAAGCTTGGAGAAGTGTGGAATTAGTTCGAACGTTTTTATTTTCGAAAACGAACGTTATTTAGGGGGTCTCAAAAAGTGACTTTTTATACGTGTGGAATTTGGGGAAACTTTCTTCATGAAAGTTGTAGAGCTCGTCGATACGATCTCGTGCATATGTGGAACACAATATTCGGAGTTCATATGAATAAGTTATAAATTTTTGAAAATTGGGAATTTTCTATAAATAGGAAATTTTCTGTTTTTTTTTTCATTAAGGACGAAAAAATTCTGTTTTTACGGAATAGTCCCCAGCCCTCTCCGATTCTCTCTCTCTGTTTCCCTACAGACCCGGCGGTTCTTCGTCGACCCGACCCGTGAATTTCCTCCCCCTCAGGTCTCCTCCGGCCCCAGACCCGAGTACTCCTGTGATTGTCGCTCCAAGCCCGGCCTCCCCCCCGTGTCACCTTGCCCCGCCGCTGCCCCCAACCTTGGATCGAAGAAGGCCACAGCCCGCTCTACCCGACCCGGATGGAAAACCACTTTTCCCGTGTTTCATGGGCCGATCCTCCCCATTCTCGTGATCTCCTCCTCCCCCTGATCATCCTCATATCCTCCTTGCACAACGATTTTGAGTTTGGAGTGAAATATCACGAGTTGAAGATTTCAACGTCCCTGATTCGATCTGGAATCTGATCAGACGCACAAGATTAATCAAACTTCAAAGTTTGATCTAGGACGATCTAGACCAAATCTCGCTTAGCTCCAGTTATGAAAGTCGATCACCCTTTTATTTTGAACAAGTTTGTAGTTGACAACTTTCGCATCTGAAGTGGTTGGCCGGTATTGACCGCTGCGTTGACCACCGTCTGACCTCCGCATGTGGCCGCGCGTCGGACCATATTTTGAGTTTATATTATATGGACGATGATATACGCATCCATACTAGCGTTTTGATATATTACAAGGTTATTTTAGAAAAAGTTGATAAATAGTGGATTTACGTTTTGACGTTACTATTTAACGTTTTTATGTTTTATATTCGGTTTACGATCTGCGAAGATCAGACCATCGGTTTTACTTCAAATTTTAATATGTTGATCGTAAGACTGTTCCGATGACTTTGTGAGGTCACGGGAGAAAATCCGACCGTTGGATCTTCGTATAATTGTGAAATAGTGATTCGGAATGCCATTCGTGAGAATCCGACCGTAGGATTTTCATAAAATTTTGTGGAGATGTTTGTAAGGATGATTCAGGAAGATCCGATCGTTGGATCTTCGTGATAATTTTGGAGGATGATCCTAAGGGCGATATGTGAGGATCTGACTGTTGGATCATCGTTTAATTACGATCCGACCGTTGGATCGTCGTTTAATTACGATCCGACCGTTGGATCATCATTAATTTAGAATCCGACTTTTGGATTGTAGTATTTGTGTGGTTTATGAATGATTTGCTAAGTTAAGATCATATCTGATTAGGTGACTGACGGTTTGAGTTTGTGGACGATTGTGAATCGTATTTTGAGTTGCTAAGAAGACGCAGCGGGATTCAAGGTGAGTAAATCGCACATGGTTCATTTACGAACCGAAATTCAGTGATTTTATTTAATTGTGAAATTGTGGAAATTGTTTTATGAAAATAAATATTTGTTTTAAATTATATGGACTTGCTCAACTACGGTCCATAGGTAAGTAAAATGTATTTAAACTATAAAAATGAATTTCTTGATTTTTGTGCACGTGATTTATAGTGAGTATTTGTAACCATTCCTGAGGGAATGATTTTGTACATAGATATTTACGAGGAATAAATAATGGATGGTGCGATATTGAGTGAAGTATTGATATGGTTAAATGAGTTATTTATTCGAGCATTACTCTTTAGAAGATATAATTTATCTTATAGGTTGAGTTGATTATGATAAAGAGTAATTGAGTAAAGTGCGATAGTTGAGTCGTTGAGATGAATTAAATGAGGAGTCGAGTGAATTGAGGTTTATCTTATAGGTTGAGTTGAATATGATAAACAGTAATTGAGTAAAGTGCGATAGTTGAGTCGTTGAAATGAATTAAATGAGGAGTCGAGTGAATTGAGAAAAGATGTTATTCGTAAGTGTGAACCTTGGCCAAGGTGACACATTACGATTTAGTTGAGTAGTCGAGTAAATTGAGAAAAACTGTTATTCGTAAGCGTGAACCTTGGCCAAGGTGACACATTACGATTTAGTTGAGTAGTCGAGTAAATTGAGAAAAGCTGTTATTCGTAAGCGTGAACCTTGGCCAAGGTGACACATTACGATTCAGTTAGAGCTCTAGTCTGTCTGCCTTTGTACTGCTAGGGGGATAATGTGAGTAATCGTATCCCCATGAGTATACCTTTATATATTGGAGAGAGAACGTGTAGTTGTGTTGTAGTGGTCATTGTGAGATGTGAGTTGATTGATGCTTGAAGTGACGTTGTACACTTCAATTATTATGCAAAAAGAAAATGCTTGAGTTGATTTGATTATTTTAAATCGTGCAATCCTTTCATTTACTCATACGAGCTTTGCAAAAAGCTTACCGGGTTTTGTGTTGTTGCAATTCCCGGTACACTATTCAAACGGTGTAGCGGGTAATCCTGCAGGTCAGGAGAATCAGGGCGGTGATCGTGCGGGTTATTGTATTGTTTTGGTTTTATAGCTTTTGTAATTGTGAGGTGAGTTATGCTCATTGAGACTTAAAATTTGATTGGTAAGAGTTTGCTGTAATAAATAACTTGAGGATTTGGTTATGTAATATTAAGAGGTGTGAAGTGTTGTTGTTTAATTCATGTTTCGGATTTGAATTTGTTATTCAAAATTCGGGGCGTGACAGCACAAGACTGGATATCTCATTTGCAGTGAACTTGTTAGCTAGACATAGCTCTGCGCCACCCACGCCGCCATTGGATATGTGTAAAGACAACCTTTCGATACCTAAGAGGTACGATTGATATGGGCCTATTTTATCCCTATAGAGAAAAGAGGAATGACGGGAGAATGGGATCGAACCCCATTGGGCATGGAGCCGCCGCCGTCCACAACATGACCACTGGCCATGTTGCCACCGTCAGCGCCATCACCACCCAGGGTGGCCGGCCTCACCCTATCCCCCTCCATCAAAACGATAATGATGTTTTGATGGGTTTTGCTGGTGCAGGGTACCTCTCCGACCCTTATAAAGGTCGCTCTCAAACATGTTATGTTTTTACCATGGGAAGCACTGCGATATCTCGGAGGTCTACAAAATAGACCCTTGTTGCTAATTCTTCAAATCATGCAGAGATTATTGCTCTACATGAAGCTGTGCGTGAGTGCATATGGCTAAGGTCTATAATTAGACATATTCAAGGAAGTTGTGGTTTGAAGTCTACCACGGATAAACCTACATGCATTTATGAGGATAATGCAGCTTGTATTGAACAAATGAAGTTAGGTTTCATCAAGGGCGACAACACCAAGCACATATCGCCTAAGTTCTTCTATAATCAGCAACAACAATCACTTCTAAAGATTGAAGTGAATCAAATCCGATCAGAGGATAATGTAGCGGACTTATTCACTAAGTCGTTACCTAAATCCACCTTTGAGAAACATGTGAAGAGCATCGGATTGAGAAAATTATCCGAACTCCCATGATTGTAGCAATCAAGGGGAGATATCGACATCAGGAGGAGTTATGATGTCTACATGTTTGGTCTCGAAGAGTAGAGGGCGTGTTGTACTCTTTTTCTCCTCCTCGAGCGTGTTTTTGTCCCACAGAGTTTTTCACTCGAGCAAGGTTTTTAACGAGGCAACGGATGAAGCGTCACCACCAAGTTTGAGCGGCACAAGGGGGAGTGTTGAAGGAAATCAGCTATTAGTGTGCCTACTCAAACTAGGAGTAGTAATAGGAGAGAATGTTCTAGAATTCCTAATCCTTATCGGATTAGTATTTCTTGTAACTTTAGAACATGTACTTTGTAATCCTTATATATAGGGCTCATATTCTCAATAATATGAAAACAATTCTCTCTACGTTCTCTCTCGAATCCATTTTACTTAAACACTTCTTTATTTTTATTTTTATTTTTTGGTCAAAATTGAAAGCTTTCGATTACACAAAATAAGATTCAGACATCACGATAAAGCAAACATAAGAAACTAATAATCCAAAAGGATTGAAGTTCAAACATATCGATGTTACTAGAGAAACTAACAGCGAACATATTTGTATCAGGTCAGTTCGAGTGCAGAAGCAAATGATGTAAAGAGACATGGCAACGCAATTCAATGTCTGCTTGATCTTCTTCTTTGACCTCAGCTGGTTGCTGTGTCCAAACTTCTTCTTCCTTTAGTTGACAGCACGGGGGAGAAGGCGTGCATAGAACTTGCTGTTGCAGATCATCTTCTCTTGGTTGTATTTCCTAGCCAATGCCATGAGAGAAACTTCAATAATACCACCACGAAGACTCAGAACCAAATGCAGAGTTGATATTTTCTGAATGTAGTAATCACAAGAGTACGGCCATCCTCAAGCTTCTTTCCGGTGAAAATGAGCCTCTGCTGGTCCCGTGGGATACCTTCCTTGTCCTGGATCTTGGCCTTGACGTTGTCAATGGTGTCGCTGGTCTCAACCTCGAGGGTGATGGTCTTCCCGGTTAGGGTCTTTACAAAGATGTGCATCTTCTCAGGCTCTTTCTACCTCTCTCTCTCTGCGGCTGAAGTCCATCTCTCCTCTCTGCTTTTTTGGCCCTTAATTCTTCCTCCAAATGTCGGATTTCAGCATCAAGCTTCGACATGCTTTGCGACCATGAATCAGTTTGCGCACCATCAAGTTGTTTCAATTGAAGCTGCTTACCTTCATTTGCGTTCAAAGGTTCAATGAGGGTCTCTTGCATGCCAAAATCAGCCTCCTGAATATTCTTTGAAGTATTGGTGACGATTTGCTTCGGATTTAGGCCCATAACCTCATGATGCTCCATGTTTTGCGAATTGATAGGAGTTTCTTGAATCACACCTTCAACTCCATGTTCACTTTTGGCAATGCCAGCAGGCAATAGAGGCCGGTGTTTGTTCAGCTCATCTGTAGGGCTGTCATCATGGAGTTCCCGTGCATTGAACTCAATATGTTCAGCTCCTTCAGAGGCATTTGTGGCAGGATGTTTCTGATTTTTTTCCGAGCTAGAAGCAGACTCAATGGTATTGAAAGCCTACAAGAAGATTTGATTTCAGTTATCAAAGTTACAATTCAAAATTTTAAAGTATGCGGATAGGAAATACATTTGCCTTACCTGTTTACTAGAATGTGACTTTTGTACATCCAGATGCATATTCGAATCGACTTCCAGTATACCAGAGGAAACCTTCAATTTGATTGAGCACCAATTTACTTCTGAAGTTCCCAATTTTGGAACCTTCACAGTGCAATTGTTTGAGCAAAAGCGTTCCAAACTTATTAAATCACTGAGTTCCAAATGTTGCAACTGTTCGAATAAAATCTCACAATTACTGTCATCTTCTCCGATTCCTTCACTTGCCAAGATTTGTTTCATACTTTTACATTCATCAACTTTCAGTATTTTGAGTTGCTTTAAACTTCCAGCTACCGAATAAGTTGTCAAGTATTGCAATCTCCAGCAAAAGGTTACTTCTAAACTTGTTAGATTCTGGAAGGATAATGAAGACATATTCTTCAATCCACAAAACTTCACCTCTAGAATTTCCAACATTGGAAAATGTAGGCCAGCTGGTAGGGTGTCCCGGAGGCGCATAAGCTTCTCCATTCCATTACATCTAGATTGGCTTCCAATAGTCCAAATAGTCGTCAATGCAGGTAGATTCCATAAATATAGCCTTTCTAGTTTCTGAAGAGATCCCAGTGGCAGCTCACCATGAAAAATCACTTTCAGCCTTCTTGCTCCATCGATTTTCAGATAATTCAAGACAGGAAAGACGCTTTGTGGAGTATCTTGCTTAAAAGTCATGTCAATCAAATATTCCAGAGCATCACAGTCTTTGAGGATAAGTGACTCCAAGTTTGCACAGCAGTTTACATCTATGACATTGAGAGGGTCAGTCAAATTCTTCATTTTTAATTCAAGCTTGGTAGTTTTCTTTAACAACAAACCGATTCCAGTATCCACAACAGAGCTTGCTTCAAGATCATGAACTCTCAAGTAGTTACCCTTTACGTCCTCCAAGTCGTCATGCTCATCCCATCCAATAGAGATCTTAAATCTTTCAAGCTTATGAAATAGCTTGCTGGTTCGCAGAATCTCAATTGGAGGTAAAACCACTTCTAAAGTAGTCAAACGGGACAAGGAAAGTAGCTCTGAAAGTAATCCAACTCTCCAGTCCATAGAGTTGGCCCAACTTGTGAGATGGTCGTAGTTTCCTTCTAAATCTGTAACATACTCTGCGAACAGATCTCCAAGGTCGGCGAGTTCCTCTGGTTCACTTCTTTCCTCATCCTCCTCCCGTTGAGAGACCCAATCAGTTGTTGTTTCTGTTGAGGCTAGTTTCTCAACCGCCAACCTGTTGAATTTCTTCCACATGTTGACTTCTTCTGGTTGGGCATCAACCTTCAATTGAGAGATCCAATTGATTGTTTCTGTTGAGCCCAGTTTCTCAACCACCCAATCTTTAAAGCCATTCCCCATGTACAATTCTTCTAGACGAGATAAACTCGATATAACACCTGGTGAGATTACTTTAAGCTCTGTACATCCTGTCAAGTTTAACAACCTCAGATTAGATAAATTTTTGAATGTATCAGGCAACTGTTTGACGTCATCACATTCAAGGAAATAGAGTATCATGAGTGACCGTAGCTCTCCAATGACATCAATATTGCAACAGCAATCCATTAGAATGAGTGTTTGAAGATTCTTCAGAAGTGAAAGGGATGGGAGGATTGAATTCCCGATTCCTAAAACCTTGAGATTTTCCATTCCATCGAAAATTGTGGCTGGCAGCTCCAGTTCAATTCCATCTGTGGACGCCAACACTAAAAGCTCAGTAGTACTCATATCGACTGTCAATGAACTTCTCTTGAGCCAATGGGTCAATACCACTCCTTCTCTACACATAAATCTCCTTTCAAGCTTATCACTCTTCTTTTGTGCCAACTCTTTGGAGGCTATATACACGGCTACATCACGCACCACATCATGCATTCTAACATAATCTTTCTCATCGTCCTCTAACAACAAAGAACGATTTTTGAGTGTGTCAACCAATGTTGTTAAGTAGTCCCTTGCTTCAGATATTGAATCAATGTCTTTAAAAAGTCCAAGCCCAATCCCAAACATAACCAACCATTCAATTGGAAACTCTTCACTTTCTGGAAATGCACAACATAGCAAAAAACATGATTTGGCTTGCTCGCTTGGTAGACATTCAAAGCTGAACGCTATTTTTCCGTACACATGCTCTATGACTCCTGGAACGTCTTCTGGGCAAGCCTGTCTTAGTTGTCTAAGTGCATTTCTCCATTTTGGAATGCTTTCACCTTGTAGTGCCCCTCCAACTGTAGAAATTGCAACTGGTAAGCCATCACATTCATCCAGAACCTGTTTTGCTATAGGACACAGCTCGAGATCAAATTCTATGGACCCTCCTGCTACCTTCTTAAACAAACTCCAAGCATCATGCTTTGACAAACCAGCAATGAGGAAATTTCTTTTGGTTTTCATCTCTTTGAAGATATCTTGGTTCCGTGATGATACTAGAAGTTTACAACATTTTGGATCACGGGAAATTGGAATCCCTATTTCCCACAAATTTAGATGTGTCCAAACATTGTCCAATATTATAAGGACCTTTTTGATACCCATTGATAATCTTTCTCGTAACTTGGCTGCTCTATCATCCTCTGCTTTAAGTTCCAGACCTAGAGCATTAGCAATTTTACCTTGGATTTTGATCAAGTCGGGTTCTTGAGTAAACTCTGCAATAGCAACATCATCAAATAGATCTACTTCACTCGCTTTTGCACCAATTTCCATCACCAAGGTTGTTTTGCCAATTCCCCCCATGCCACAGATTACAATGGGGTTGGATTCATCGTCTGTCAGAGCATCCATTACATCTCTGATGATTGAAATTCTTGATTCAAACTCAACGGGTCTTGCTCTGGGAGTGTATTGTAATAACAATTTGAAATTGCTCTGAGTCCCCATTTCACCAAACACGTTTGATAGTTGTGAAATCAACATGATCTTGCAGCTTTTCTTGATATCAACATGAGAAATTCCAATTGCATCCAAATCAGGTACTTCACAGACATCAGTCAGTATTACAAGAATCCTCTTAGAATCGGATGCCAATGATACAGCACGTAGCCTCTCTGCCCGTTCAACCGAACTCCCATTCTCCAATTTCAGGTCTAGCATTTCTGCAATTTCACCTTGTATTCGTTTCAAGTCTGGACCCTGGGACACAACTGCCATCGCAACCTCTTTAAAGAGCTTTTTCTGTTTCATTCTTTTCATGAACTCTTTAGTTGTTACTGTATCTATCTCTCTGATTGTCCCAGAAATGCCGATCATGCTGATCTTGTCATCTTGCAGAGCCGTCAAGAGATCCTTTGTATAAGGCAACCTATATTTCAGACGCTCAGAGAGATCCGTAGGTGCAGGTGGCTTAGCAGGATCGGATGTTCCTGAGGAGGAGCTAGCCCCTTCATGGGGCTTCGCCGGTGACTCAGTGGAATCCTCACAATATTGCATGACTGGATAATCAATCTTCTGCGCAGAAGCAGGATATGATATCGTCCCGAAAGCTCCTTCTGTAAGGAGGACATCTACCTTTGGAGCCAGCTTCGTTGCTGTCCTACTCAAGGAATGGCGGACCTTCAGATTTGGACACCACCCATTGGAGCTGCAGCATGTTGTTGCGCTGGCTACTCTTCCTTCTTCAAAACATGTCTCCTTTTCTTCTATGGTCTGCTTTACTCGTTCCAACCAGTTGTCAACAAGAGGAAGAATATCCTCCAAATTCCTCTTTGCTGCATTTACACGTCGTTGTACCCCATCTCTTTTGGATGTCAGAGTTGTAACCTTCTCGGTGAGATCTTGAACATTTCTCTTGTAGTTAATCAGATAACCAAACTGTCGCAGAACAGGTTTGACTGTGTACTCCGCTAATTTTGCAACAACTGAAATACATATTTCTGCCATTTGTCTACTCTGTTTTGCTTTTGATGATGACTAAGAAGGATAGCAAATGGAATTAACGAAGGAATAATGAAAAGACAAGGACTCGAAGAAGGGACGATTTTTTTTTTTCGGTTCTTCTGGTGCGTGCTTTGAAACTGAGAGAATGCAGATTCACAAATAATTGAAGTGATGAAATCAATAAGCAACAAGAGGGAGGACCAAGAAAGAAATGAAGGAACTACAAACGAAAGCCAGCATTTTTTTTTTCCTTCTTGTATTACTAAAGATTCACAGAACAATTTCAATAACTAGGAAGCAAAGGGGATAGAGGGTGGACAAATGAAAGCAGTAGTTTTTTTTTTTCCTACTTTTTTTTTTTTTTCGTTGTGGGGTTGTAGGATGAAGAAGCAAGACCAAATATAAGAAAGGAAACAAATCTAACTAGGCTTCAGCAAAATATTCGAACAAAAGAAAGAAAGACAACAGAATTGCGGGGAACTCAATTGGAAATGGCAACTAACGCGTACCTTCCTCGTTCAAATTGTTTGGTTGTTGATCAGAGAAGAGAAATGCAGATGATCAACACTGATCTAATCATTCCAAATTTAGTCTTGCTCTTCACCACTCAACTGAAGCAGTAAAGTCCTAGTCTTGTTTTTGGCCAAAAGTAAAACAGTAAAGTCTGGGCACCGGCTTTTTGCTTTTATCGAGCAAGTACAGCGGTCACGTTTCTGACCGGCCTTGTCATTTATGGCAAGTTTTTTTAAAGACCATTTAAATTGAGTCAGAACTCAGAAGTCGGTCTCCAGCCCAGCATTGAGCCCAACGTGGCTGACATCAGCGTGAAGGACAGGAGAGAGAAGCGAGATGGCTAGCGCGTCAGCGTCAGTTTCTTGTCCCATATCAGATAGCACGTACGCGTGTTCCACACGCTTTCTCACTGGGTTCTAAGAAGGCCCTGAATCAGCCACGTGCAATGTACGGTTGGTTACTTTGGGAATTTGAAACCAACGGTCACTAAATCTTGACCGTTGGTTTCAATTAATGGGGAGATCCAACGGTTTTTAATTAATCTGATGTATATATATATATATGTGTATAACGGTATTATAAAAGGTAAGAAAAATAAATTATTAAATTTGTAAAAAAATTTCCTAAATATTAATATCATTTAGTGTAGTCGTATAAGACTTTTTTTTGTGAGTGAGATATTGTAAGTTCGACGCACAATAAACTAATTATTATATATGAGTTGTTTATCTGATTTAAAAAAAAATTTCTATTAATACTTACAATTTATATCACCTCCCACAACCAAAAAATTATCTTACGAGGTTCCATAGCCAATTTTTCTTCCTCCTCCTATAGCTTTCATCTTCCTAAATTTTTTGACTTTCATATGGCCATATAAGACCAAGAGCAAACTGTAGATGGACGTCGGAGGAAGACATTCAACTGTGCAAGTCTTGAAAATTTATTAGTAAAAATCTGGTTTCGAGCGAAAATCAAAGGAAACCCGATCTATAGGAGAACATTCGCCAACACTATGCAAACTGGAATGGACGTGTTCGATCAATGCTCAGTGCATTGATCCTCCAGAGATTCGGTCGTTGATGTTTCTCTATTGTGGTTGGCAAATCAAATGAGTTCTCTAAGTTGGTATCTCTAAAAAAATGCTATTAGGCATACTACCTATATCACACACCGTCAAGTATAAACAATGGTTTCTTAGACAGTCCACGTAACATGATTGGTCGTGTTCATAACATGCATTACTGAGGCTGACATCCAAGCTATCTTGTCATGGTGGGAATCAGCCGATATCTCGCCTGGAGACCAACATCCCATGCTCTTTATAAACCTGCATGATAAGTTGTATACACACTTAGTATTCCACATCGAAAGATGAGGCTCCCTTACTTATAAAAGGGATCCCTCTCCCTCTTTAAATGAGATATGATCCATGATCTCCCCCATTTGTACTATAGTGGCTATTTTAAGTACTTAGTCACTTTACAGTGAAACATTAAAATTAGACATGCCTCACCTCAGGAGCAAAATGAACCACTATACTTCTTGTGTCACTCTCTACTTCTATTGTACTTCTTGTTTAGCCTCCAGGTTATGACAAAAATATGTGGCAACATATGTGAGAATCACGTATATGAAGTCATGTTGCTTTCCAAGCTCTCTTGGTCACCTTTCTAGGACACCATGGCACCTCAACATGATTCAAGAACTCCTTTGCGAGATCTGAATGCCCCCTATACGGGATTCAATGCCCCATTTTTCATATTTCATTGCCTTCTGTTCAAGATCTCATGGCTTCCTGTAAGTGATTCAACACCTCTTTTGCCTGATCTCAAGGCCTCATTTCCGAGATCTCACGACCTCTCATACATGATGTATATCCTCTTTTGAATAATCTTACGCCCTCCGGTTTGAGATCTCATGGTATCATGTACATGATGTATGAGCTCTTTTGTATGATCTCTCGGCCTACCGTACGTGATTCATGACCTACTTAGTATAATATCTTGGCCTCCCATACGTGATGCATGATTTCCTTTACATGATGTCATGACCTCCAGTTTAAGATCTCATAACCTTCTTTACATGATCTCTCAGCCTCCCATATGTGATGCATAGCCTCCTTTGCATAATCTCTCACCCTCATATACAAGATGCATGGTCTACTTTGTATGATCTCTCGGCCTTCCGTACGTGATGTATGGCCTCTTATCTCTTTAGGTATGCTATTATCTCCCTCGACCTCGTATCTCGCTCAACATGTGTCACGCCCCGAATTTTGAATAACTAATTCAAATCCGAAACATGAATAAACAACTACAACACGCGCCACTCAAAATCAAATCTCGAAAACCTCAGTTTAATTAATACAACTCACTTGTACAAAGTAAATTTGTAAAGCTCAAATTGAGCATCACTCACCTCACAATTTATAAGGCTGTAAAACTAAAACAAATACTCTAATCCGCACGATCTCCGCCATGATCCTCCTGACCTGCAGGACTACCCGCTACACAATTTTGAATAGTGTACCGGGATTGCAACAACACCAAACCCGGTAAGCCATGACAGCCCGTATGAGTAAACAGGAAGGAAATGTTGATTTTAAATCATATTTCTTTTAACTCAAGTAAACAACCAACAATCTCAACATCTGTAAGGAAACATCAAACCAAAACACGGAAAATCCAGGCGTTCTTCGGACTCTCCCCTTGTCCTCAGAGCACTACATCTCGGTTATTATTTAACCGGTGTTCTTCGGACTCTCCTTGTCCTCAGAGCACTATATCTCGGTTATTATTTAACTGGCGTTCTTCGGACTCTCCATGTCCTCAGAGCACTACATTTCTACCCTCAAATCAACTCAAAAGGTCAACATGACTATCACACACATTTATCGGTTAACATTATCATAAATAATCATGACAATTTCAAGGACAATATCATATCATAACCAAATTATCGTAATTTCACACACACCTCAATATCACACCATTCCATATATATATACACGTAAATATATATATATATATATATATATATATATACGTAATCATCCGCTCAGGGATAATCACTAATACCAACTATAATTCACACAAGAAAATCAGGAAATTCATTTTGTATAATTAGAACATTTTACTTACCTATGGACAGTAGTTGATCAAGTCCATATGATTTAAAAACAAATATTTATTCCATAAATATTTTCACACAATTACGACAAAATAAAGTAATTAAATGTACTCGATTTGAAATAAGAACCACGTGAGGTTTACTCACCTCTAATCCAGCTGTGTCTTCTTAGCAGCACAACCACGATTATATGAATCGTCTGCCCAATCATCCCGTCGATCACCTAATCCAATATGATCTTAACTTAGCCAACAACTCATAAACAAAATTAAACGACGATCCAACAGTCAGATCGAAATTATATGATGATCCAACGGTCGGATCCTCACGAATCGCCCTTAGGATCATCCTCCAAAATTATCATGAAGATCCAACGGTCAGATCTTCCTGAATCGTCCTTATAAACATCTCCACAAAATTTTATGAAAATCTGACGGTCGGATTCTCACGAATCGCACTCCGAACCACTAATTAGCAATTATACGAAGATCCAACGGTCGGATCTTCGCCTATGACCACACATGGTCACTGGGACAGTCATACGATCAACATATCAAAACTACAAGTCCATCGGACGGTCCGATCTTCACAGATCATTAATCGAACAATCGAAATTAATCAAAACCGTAAAATTCATAACTAAATCATACGATATCCAAAAATTATGAATTATATTAGCAAACGATCGTATCGAAACGTAGAATCTAAAAATGTAAAGAAAACACATTTTTGACCCCCGGAGGTGGCCGGAAAAGGGCCGTCGGAGTTTGGACAGAGCCGCCGCCGACCACCGCCAATGGTGTCGGGGCCATGCTGCTCCTCTTCATCTCATCAAGCCCAACAATTTTCCTAACTAGCATGAAGTTTGAAAATGAACGGAAGTGGTCGAAAATTACCTAGAACAGTTTGAATGTGGGCGGAAATTTTCCAGAAACCGGAAAAGAAATGAAGAAACCGTTGAGCCACGATTTCTACGTAAAAACTTCAATTTCAGGCCTCGATTCCTTCTGGAGAGTTGTTAAGAAAATCAAGACGAACCCACTGGTTTAAAAATAAATCAAAACGATGCACTACAACTCGAGATATAGGTTTTGGTGTTCGATCGAAAACCGGCCGAGCTCCGACGAACGTGAAACCGGTCACTCCAGGTGCGATCCTTCTAGTATGCTGATCAGCAAGTTGAGGTGAGTTCATAGAGCTAAGGATCGGAAGTTTTGGTGGCCGGAGCTAGGAGAAAACCGGCGTTGACTAAAATCGAACTCAAATCGAAACAAGCTTGCCGTCGTCGCTACAGGCCGCGCCGCCGTTCAAGGTTGCCACACACGGCTGTGCAAGGAAGAGGCGAACACGATGGAAGAAGTTTGGAGTGATTTGGTGGTCTGTGGAGCAAGAACAATGCCGGCGAAGGGAGGAGGCCGACGCGGCTCGGGAGAGAGAGAGAGAAAACTGAGTTTCCCAAAAGGGAAAAAATGAAAAATATTTTTGGAAATTTCCGAAAATGGAAGCTTTATACAAAACTGGAAACTTTTTCAAAAAATCATAACTAATTCATACGAGCTCCGATTTTTGCGTTCCGCATATAGACGCGATCGTATCGACGAGCCCTACAACTTTCATCAAGGAAATTTTCCCAAATTCTGTACGTATAAAAAGTCGATTTTCGCGTGCCCCTAATTAACGTACGTTTTCGAAATAAAATCGTTCGAACTAATTCCACACTTCTCCAAGCTTCGTACAATCTCCCATGACCACGAAATCATTCTAAAATGTCCTCGGAAAATAATTTGGATTTTTTTCGGGGTATTACAACATGAACATCACCACATCTTATCTCGCTCAACATGATCACCTTGACATACCTAGCCGGGCATGATCTTATCTCACTTGGCAATACCACCTCATCATTTTCTGGCTGGGCATCGAGTTGATTTCATCTTGCTCAACATGATCGATCATTTTGTGATGCCCCCAAAATTCATATTTATTTTTCGAGGATTTTTCGGAATTAAGTTTGTGGTTATTGGACGGTTTCGTGGTTCGTGGATGGAGCGGAAGTGTTTCGGACAAATTATTATTTAAAAATTATGGTTTTAGGGGGGCGGGAAGTTTGACTTTTTATACATTAGGTTTCTCTGAAAACTTCCTTCACGAAAGTCATAGAGCGCGTCAATACAAGTTCGTGGACATATAGAACTAGGAATTCGGAGTTTGTATGAGAAAGTTATGAGCATTTGAAAATTTGGGAAAATTCTATAAATAGGGAAAATTCTGAGATTTTTTCATAAATCCCAAAATTTTCCTCTTTTCCATTTTCCTCCCCCGACTTCTCTCTATTCTCTCTCCTCAGACCCGACCCGGACCCATCGCCGTTTTCCGGTGACGTACGACTGCGAACCCGGCCCATATCGACACTCCTAGCCCTCCTCTGTAGATCCCTGGCAGTATTTTCACTGGTAGAGTGCCCCAGACAGAGATCGAAAGCCTGAACAGTGGTGGCAGAGCAACCCGGTCGGTTTTTCCATTTTCGGGCTACGTCTCAGCCTATCCTTTCCGGTTCTGGAATGTCCTCTTCCTCTAGATCACGCCCATCATGATTTTGCTTGTGGAGTGAAAGATAAAGGTTTGAAAATCAGTGGCTCACAACGAATCTGGAGCTTGATCAGACGGCAGAGATTGATTGATCTTGCAAGCTTGTTGTAGGACGATCTAGACCGATCTAGGCTTAGCTCTAGGTATGAAAGTTGCTCAACTCTTCATGATGAACATTTCTGGATGGCTTGATTATTGTGATTTTGAGTTTGGCCAGTGGCAATGCGCCACCTCATGTAGGGGGCTTTGGCGGTGTTTCGGCCATGTAAGGGACAGTTTCTGGTTCTATATATCATCTACTCGTCGATATGAGCATTTCGATATATAATACATAAGTTTTGGAGATCGTATGAATTTGTTAGGGTTTTTACCTTCTTTGATTGTCTTGGTTATCGATCCGTGAGGATCTGACTGTTCGATCGACTTGTAACTTTGTCATATTGATCGCGGAAGTATTGCGGAGACTTTGGGTGGTCTCGGATAAGGTTTCTCCTCGATTGGCTTTACTTTTTTTGGGATTTTAGTTCAAAATAGGGGTTTCAGACTTTAATCGCTTGTGATTTGTGTACTAAGTTGAGACTGTATGTGATTAGATACTTGACGAAGTATTCTTGGACGGATATTTTATGGTTGTGCTACTCTGTTCTGTATTGAAGACGCAGCAGGATTCAGAGATGAGTAATCTCACAATGTTCATTTACGAATGGAGTTACCTTTATTGTTTTGAGAGTTATTTAGTTAACTGCAAACTATAGTTGTGGCATTCTGGAGTGAATGACTACTATATATATATTTACGTGAAATATGTATATTCTTATGGGCTGATTAATGATTTAAGTAATATGTATGATGGGTTTCATTCTATTGTTTTGAGGCTTGATTTTTCGGGGAACATTGTGTTGGGAATTGAGAATTTCTATTATTTGAAAAGTGTCAAGATTTGGTGTGAGTTGCTTTAATGTGATTTCAACGTTTTGATCTAACGACCGGGGGGTCTGAAGACCTGAGAGTCACAGGTGGTGATTTAACCTTTTGATTTGGTTAGCATTTTGGGTCCAAAGTGACTTGCTTAATGTTTTGAATCTGACAACCGAGAATGTCGGATGATTAGGAGGTCACGAGCTGACATCTCCTTTTGATTTGGTTTAACATTTTGGGTCCAGAGCGACTTGCTTAATGTTTTGATCTGGCGACCAGGGAGGTCTGATGATCGAAGATCACGGGGTGACATCTCCTTTTGAGAGTTGACTAACATTTGGTCATGAGTGACCGCTTTTAAATGTTTTGATCTGGCGACCAGGGAGGTCTGATGATCGGAGGTCACGGGGTGACATCTCCTTTTGAGAGTTGAGTAACATTTGGTCATGAATGACCTCAGGGTATGAGGATTCGAGGATGCTGAGAGTGACCTCATGCATATATATCGAGACTTTACGCTTTTGGTCGGGTGAGTTGATACGATCAGTTAGAGCTCTAGTCTATTGCCATTGTACATTATCGGGAGTACAGGGAAGCTACTTGATGCTCATGGGTATGTGTTTTAAAAGGGAGTTTCGGGAATTCTTTCTTTTAAATGTCCATGTGAGACTTGTGGTCATATTGAATTGTCAGAGTTTCAATTAATATGATTTTGTCACAGGGTGACTTTTGTTGTGTTCTTTGGGAAAAAAACATATTTAATTGTCAGAGTTTCAATTATTATGATTTTGTCACGTGGTGATTTTTATTGTTTTCTTTTGGGAAAAGAAGAGTAGTGATGGTAGTAGTGGTGGTGGTGGTAGTGGTGGTTGTAGTAGTAGTGTAGTAGTGGTGGTAGTAGTAGTGGTAGTAGTGATGGTAGTAGTGGTGGTGGTGGTGGTAGTAGTGGTGGTGGTGGTGATCAGAGAGGAGAAATGCATAAATTTATGGATCCATGAGTTGAGAGATGTTCAACAGTGATCTTATCATTCCAAGTCTACTCCTGCTCTTCACCACTCAACTAAAGCAAGTCGAGCAGTAAAGTCTGGCCCCAGGCTTCTATTATTGGGCGCGGTACGCAGTACAAAATTTACTCTTTAACCATGCTCATACCTTTTCAGTGAAAATGTGGGTCTGGTGAAGTGGGAACCCCGAACACATATTATAGAATGGGAACGCATACACATGAATTCTAGTTTCGCTAGACCTTTAATTATGAACAATGGGAACACATATCTCAATCTGGAACAGCTCTCAATTTGGAGCTCTTTTAAGTTTTGAAATGCCAGAATGTTCTTTTGATTCCACACATATTTCAACTCGGATAGATCACTCAATTCCAAATTTCTCTACGCAAGGGAGTAATGTTGCAGTAGTAGCATACTTTTCTTTGAATTCTAGACCTTCAACGTCAAATTTCTGGCTTCTGCTTCCTTGAAAAGCAATCGTTCTCTTTTAGTTTCTGGTAAGAGCCGATTAACTGCAGCAGCCTTCCCAGTCTTAGAGTGACGAGCCACAAATATGAAGTTGGCTGAAAGGGCTAAAGAATAAGAATTGTCACAGCCTTCTACAAAACAAATTTTCTTTTATTAAGTCGAATCAGTCACAGCATTAACCGACCACTTCACATGAAGAGGAGCACAATTTGCTCAGGTACCTGTTATCATCTCCAACCTTATTCTAATTTTGGAGCAACAGATGGCACATTGCATGTGCCAGAATGAGAAAATCTCAAGAGTATGTAAATTGGGCTACTTTGAATGACATATGGTTTAGAGATAGATCAGATATGTTCACCTGTCAATAACATAAAGGAATGTAATCATTTTTATTATACAACTACTATCTATTATGTATAAAGAATTATCAATATAAGTTGAAAATAATGTTAGATTCAATTTCCCACCAGGGAATTGCTAGAAGTATCCTGGATGATGTAAAATGCCTCTTTTAGACATAGACTATGAAGCAAGTAACATGAACTTGGAAATGTTATCATTTCTAATTTTGGATCTGAAAAGAAGAATACAGGAAGCAATTTCTTACCCTCAAATGCCTTATTCCAACTTCTCAAGTCTTGTGAAGAAGTTAGAACAAGTCATTTGCTAACATTCTCTCAAAGTGGCTACTTGTACAGTTACAGGAATTCAAAGAATTGACATACCACAGTTTAATTACATGAAAAATTGATTGAATTTACAAAGACTTTAATTGTCATGAGTTCAATGGACTGTCATAAACCCTTCATATATGGGGTTCAGGTTTCTATAGACGTTATGACTGATCAATCCTTCCAATATAGTGTATAGGTTCTTATTCTTTGTCCCAAATATCTCATCAGCGTTCTGCAGAGTCTCCTGAAATGTTCCAGTTATTTATAGACAAGTAATAGTCACTAAATCAACTCTAAAATAGCACCAAAATTGGGCTGAGAGAGAGAGAGAGAGAGCATGTACCTCTTTTCTTTGCTAGTGGGCGTTTAGTTCCTTAACATTTGCCAAAAAGCGCCAAACTGCTCCCAAGAAAACGACTCCTGGCAATGCACAAGATCAGAAGGTCAGAAAACTTAAAGCATCCACCTGGTCATGCGACAAATGATGTCTGATGGCAATAAGAGGAAGAAAAATTACAAAACAGATAACGAACTCTCTTATTTGACTTTCCAGGAAACTAACTAATCTGTAATTTGAAAGTGCAGGAATATGTGTTCTCCTGTTGCTAGCAACTGACAGGGACAAATACCATCAGAAAATAAATAAGGAAGCGAGCAAACTGGAATATTTACAATTTCCCAATGGCCTCTAATCCTTTAACCAAGAGTGAAACTGTCATGCTGTGCTTAAATGAACCATAGTGCCATCCTCAACCCCAGCAGTTCATAACGAAATATTACAGAAGGGTTTCATTATTTAGAAACGGAAAGTGCTCTCTGTTCTGAAATATATGCATTCACTCAATCACAATCCATAAACTCTAGACTCTGAACCCCCATAATATAAAGCATTTGAGTATGTGACCAAAAGACCGAGCATCTGCACAGACATTATGTGCCAAGAACCTTCATTCACACAAGTGATGTTGAAATCACTCAAATTATGCACACCTTAGTAATGCAACAGAGAAAAGTTCAATCATTATAAGTGAAACTTGTCAAATTTCTTGACTTGTGCCTTCAGTAATGTGGAAACTCTTAATGTAATTTGGACTGAGATTAGCAATTCCAGAAAATGAGAGGAGAGAGTTGGTGAAGTTGCCATGTGTCGGGTTTCCAGCCCATGAGTTAGTTGGGCTGTTCCTTCCTCAGGTGTCAAATGTGATGCCGTACCTGGTCGTTTAAATTAGATCTAGCAGAGCGACGACCCGGGAGCGGATTACCCACCGGCAGGGGGACAGGAGACGGCCATCTCGAGGGCAGCGCCCTATTATGGAGCGCTATCATATCAAAAAGCTTCCACTTCTCGAGCCTTTCTTAAAGGATAAGTACCCATAGTTTCTGCAAGAACACTTTGAAAATGGGGTTGGAGGGTTACCCAAACCGCAGGATTGTACCTAAGACAATTGTCTTAAGGTATGAGAATTGTTTACCCAGTAGGTTTTGGGATCCTACTGATGAATGGAGTTTACCCAATAAGGAAGATCCTTATTGATGTAGGATTACCTTTAATCCTTGTTGATTACAGAGAAAGAGAAGGCATGATTGCCTACCACCAATAGGAATAGGTTTCCTAATTAGGTGAAGAAAGCTGATATCCTTATGGCTATATAAGGAGGGGTTTTGCTCTTGGTTTTGCATCACAGAGACAGAGCAAAGTGTATTCCATTCTCGGAGTTAGAGAGTGAGAGAGGGCAAAGAAGAGAGATAGGAAGAGAAGAGAGAGTCCTTGTTTTCTTATTCTTTCTGGTTGTTCATCATGTCTGTTTGAGACTTGGTGTGATTGTGTACCCATTATGAATATAGTGGAAGACTGTTTTTCTGCCCGGTGGACGTAGGCAAAAGTTTTGCTGAACCACCTTAAATTCTGTGTTCTTGTGCTCGAATCTTTGTGGTTGTTTCTCTTGGTGTGCTATGCTTATTTGTGTTTTCGACTTCACATATTGACCGATTCACAACACTATGCTCATCAATATCAGTTCTTTTCTTACTATCAGTCTGACTAAATGGTGGAGATACTGACTATAACCATCAGACTTCAATGATGTAGTGCTGCTGCACACGTTGTCTCAGCATATGCAGACTACTCTAATGGGTACAAGAACCTATTTTTAAGGTATAAGTTCTGAACTAAAAAGGAAATTTTACATGATGAAAAGGCACCTATAGGGATCTAATATGTTTGACACTTTAAACTTACTTTCTGCATGGAAAGTACCCAATGCTTTAAGGATGCTGTTTAGAGGTCAGGCACAAACATTTACCACAACCTTGTGTGTGCACTTGGAAACATGCGTATCTTTTCACAGATTCATCAGCATTTTTAACCATAATGCATGCCTAAACCCTTAAAAAATTTCCAAAAACAGGTTGCATTTTTTTCTTTTTTCAGAGATGAGTGCAAACCATCACTGAATTCTACAGCAAGATATTACACAGAAGCCAATTTCCCTCGTCTTGACATGTAGATAAGATATGGATTTATGACTCAAAGACATTACGGGGTATATTTCATGGAGGTTCTGTTTCTCTTAAAATTCAAGACTATTAATAAAGGAAAACATGTATCTCCAAAGACAAACATCAAGGGGAGACACATGATTAAGTAATTTGGTCCTGAACATTGAGCTTAAAAGGATTTGCATCCTCACTACCCTGATGCAATAATATAGCCAAAATAATGGTCTATGGGAAGTATATGAAGGTGAGCACTAACAATAGTACACAAAACAAACAGGATACTAGAATGTATTAACAACGTGTTCTACAAAACTGAATAATGTGTCCTAATGAATGTGACTCGATAGGATCAACATAGTACCACATGGATCCTTGAGACTCCTAATGTAGATGGATCACTACCTCTTTCAACATTTCCACAAGCTAAACACTTAGGTAACCAAATGAAAGAAAAGTTCAATTAATGTCAGCAGAATCAACTATATACTTGGCAACAAGAAAGAACATATATGTTAATAATCCTAGAATTAGAGCCAGAATTCAATAATAACCTGGAACGGGAGGGACACCTATGTCAACTCCCATGTGGAATAGCGCACTCCGAATCTCGCTCTTGTTGATCTTTTATTTGTGCTCTGCATCAAGAACTTTTGAGCTTGATTTCACTTTTGTGCTTTTTCCCCAGACAAAGGTTGTTCCATAACTCTTTCAAGTCCTGCCACCAATTTCTAGCCTCTCCAAGACTGGAAAATCAACCTGTAAATGACTAAATGTTAAGTTGTGTTAGTGCATACCTTGCCCTGTTTAACACTTCATAATAGCTAAATCAGATTCAACCGGTGAGCTGTGGGCGGTAACAGACACTGTGCGGATCATCTGTTCAAATGTCACTACCATCATGGGATGCGGTGTGGATAGAAAAAAAAAACATTTTTAAAAAAATAGCTAAATTACATTCAATACGAACAACACTTTATCAACCCTTACATTGCAGAAATAAAGATTTATGTGATATAACAAAGTCAAACAGTTGAATTCTCATACAATGAAAGCAATCATGCATTGGATAAGTTTTAAATACCCGAGTCTCAGAAACTATCGACACAATACAACATATTAACAATATCTATCACTAAAAGGATTTTGTTTTGTCAGCAATAAGAAGGAAACTTTGTCTTCGTTTGAGAGAACAAATTCTCCATATCTCCATTATGTTTCATTTGACTTGAACTATACCGTATGCAGTTGAGAAACTCAATTTTTTGATCATGGATCACTCATATTTAAACAAATATTATCATTTGGAAAAGACAACATCGACAGTACTTGAAACTATGGATCATGCTGCATTAGTCATGTGAATTTTTTTTTGTTTTTGGGAAAGATAGTCATGTGCAAATCTCCACCTCCTTCATACAAGATCACTTGTTTATATACATGGACTCTAATTTCATTAGACCTTTAACTATGGACAGTGGGAACAGAAACCTCAATGTGGAACAGCTCTCAATTTGGAGGTCTCTTAAGTTTTGAAATGCAAGAAAGTTTTGGCTGTTCCACACATATTTCAAAGCCGGTATATTACTCAATTCCATTTTATCCAGGCAAGAGAGTAGTGTTGCAGTAGCATGCCTTTCTTTGAATTGTAGACCGTCAAGGTCAAATATTGTCTCAAAGAGAGTTAATTTAATGGCAAGGCATGCATACCACTCTCTGAGTAAAAATTGTAAATTTGTTGATCTAAGAAATGCAGATAGATTCTTCCCATTATTTTTCTGAGTAATACAGGAATCGATGAAGCACAAAGGAGAAGGGCAAAGAACAAATGAAGGATGAAAGCTATCACATATTTTCTTTTTCTCTGGATGAACAGAAACTCACAGAATACCAAACTCAACTGAAGGAAACAACTCAAGAACTCAATAAATATTGAATCAGATTAGAAACAAAGAAAGAATTCAACAAACTGAAAGAGAGATTAATTTAATGGCAAAGCATGCATACCACTCTCTGAGTAAAAATTGTTAATTTCTTGATCTGAGAAATGCAGATAGATTGTTGGAGTACTGGCAACTGACTATAATAGTTTGGTGTTTCAAGTCAACTGATGATAAGGTTCTCTATTCCAGTACTCTAAAAAACTAAATTATGTGGTACCGATATTTGGCAAAAGAAAATAGAAGAAGTAATCATCCAATCGTTTTAATACATCCAATTGTTTTAATCGCAGTAACAGATAATACCAAAGAGATGAAATCATGAAAGGAAAGCAATTTACTATCAGGACTCGCCTGAGTTAAGAACCACACCGAAGGAACAGTAAAATGAAATGAACAAACTAAAGCATCAACCCAAAGTGAAACGAAAAACCAAACATAGATAGAGAGTAACGATAGTACTACTAGTTAGATTAAAAAGCAGCAACGGTCTGTTAGTCATAAGTTTTAAGACCATTCCCATGACTTTCATTAAAAAGCAGCAAGAAAATTGAAAACAGCTGCAAATACCAGCAAACAAGACTTACTCTTCATTTTCTATCTCCAAGGCCACAATTGTTGGAAGTTTGAAAGCTCAGGGCCTCAGGCTTATTGATTCAAAGTGCAATTCAGCCTAATGATCACAAATTTTCGACAAACACATTTGATTTACCACTTGTCTTTTTCTTTCTCAGTTATTCATTCCCCATACAATCTACTTTGATACGATCCACATATGTATGACTCCATAACCAATCACAACCCAGTTCAAGTAACCAAATTTGAAGCAAAACCCACAAATCCAAAGTCCAAACACAGAAAGACTAGAAATTGATACCTTGACAGAAATGGTTCCAGCTAAAGCATCAAGGTTTTCAAGCAGTTTCCCAATTCGGACCTCATTCCAAGGATCCCTGTACTGCTCCCTCAGTATAAAATCAGTAGAGAAATTGTACAGAATTGTAGTCCTGCTCTGCGATGGAGTCTTGTTTAGCAATTGGCTCTGTGGAGGAGCGTCTGCTGGTGGGTCCAAGAGCCTCTCGAACATGTGAGACCTCGCTTCCCACAGTGCCTGTGTCACCGGCGAGTGGAACATTCCGGGCCACAAGCTGATGGGCTTCCGGGTCAAAGAGTCCGACCCGAGAGCGGGGAGGGTTGCAACTACCGGAATGGTGGTGTTGGAATTGGAATTGGAAGGAGATGAATTTGGGTACATGGAGCTCTTGGGGGTCTTGGAATTTTGATTTCTGGGGAATCAGGGGATACAGTTTATGGAATTGACTTGATTCAGTTTTGGCGGTTTAAGATTTGGTGAAGTATTAATTGTGGTTCGCGGCCCCCAAAAAAATGGGACGTTCACGTTTGTGGCAGGACGCTATGTAACGATATTGACCCATATTGAGTATTGCTGTTAGAATCTTCAAATCTCTTCATATTAAATGACGAACAATTCTCAGGTTCACCCCTTGGGGTGAAGCAACATATTCACCATCTCTTATGATTAACGCAAAATAATTTTTTAATTTTCTAATCCAACCATTCAAGTTGTATAATGTAATACAAAGATTAGTTCTGTAAAAAATCAATCACATTGAAGACCTTTTAATTATTCATTTATATGAAATACATGGACGGTTCATCATAATAGCCGTAAGTGTAGTTAGAACCGTCTATTTATTTGATTCAATTAGATAATTAAACGATTTCCGATTCAATTGCTTTTTTACAGAGATGATCTTTAAATGCTAATTTAAGATATGGACCGTTGAATTATAAATTTATTAAGTAAAAGTGAGTTAATCGATAATAGGGGTGAATATGCTTGTTCACCCAGGGGTGAACCTAAGAATTGTTCTTAAATGACATGTATAACTTTTTATAAAATAATAATAATTATATAAAAAAATTTATATTCATTTTATCTAGACTTTTCAATTTAATAATATTAGATTACATTCTTTATGTTCAAGTAAATCCCTATTTATGTGTCTGGCCAAACTCTAGGTTACTTGATATAGTGATAATAGAGTTTAATTAGAATAATCTAGATATTCATATTCAATGTATGATTACCTTTCTTTATATAATTCAAATTCTATATATTGTAATCCTCGATATAAAGAGACTCCTATTATCAATGAGAATATACAATGATTTTCTCTCAATTTCCGTTTCTCTAAAACACGTTATCAGTACGAGCCCTAACCCTAGCCTTAAAAATCAAAACCCTAAAAGCCGAAATATTCTTCAGAGGATTAGCCTCGCCGGCGCTACTATTGCTCCCGCAGCCCTCGCATCACAACTCAACACTAACCCTACCAGGTTAGCCCCGTTGCCCCCGCAGCGCCCACAAGCTCTACTTGCCTTTTGTCCCCGCGAACACTTGTTTTTCCCCGCGCACGCTCTCCTGTCCCCGGAAACGTTCTCCTTCCCCGCAACGGTCCCGCAACAGCCCCGCACAGGTCCCTGCCAAGATTTGTCGAGCCCTCGCGACTCTGCTACCCCGCGACCTAGCGAATCAGGGTCGCGACCCCGCGGCCTCATGATTCAGCAACCAGCGGTCTCGCGACCCCGGTATTCCTCGACCACGTTGCAATCCTACAAGTTTGCTTGCTTGCACTAGACTGAAGCTCGTCTCCAAATCCTACGACAAGTTCTGCAATCCTAAGAAGAATGTTTTACTAAAATTAAGTTCCCGTTTTTGAAGTTTTTCATTCTTTTTCTTCTTTTCTCGTGGACTTGCAACCTCCCTTTTTCTACCCCCTTTCTTCTTCATAGGGGAGACCAAAAGCCGAACTGTGGGGGTTCATGCTTACTCCAAGCTTGGAGCTTGTAGAGTCCTCCAAACTTAGAGTTTGTCGAGAAGATAATGATCGACCACATACATCATTGTTTAGATCTAATCCAATCCCTTTTGGAATCGAATTTCTTGGAAGTGACTATACCCGGATATTCCTAATTTCTTGGAAACGACTACGCTCAGAAATTTTTATTGTTTTCGTGGTAGTCTTTTTAGCTCTGAAAATAACCCTAATTTTTTGTTCTCTTTCAAGATGAGTAATATGAACAAATTGGACTTTGCTCCATTGGGAACAGCTGGCTCTTAATATCACAGGTGGGTTCGTGATGTCCGCCAGCATCTCAAGGCCGATGGAATCCTGGATACAATTCTCGAGCCTAACCTGGAAGTGCTAACTGTTGAGCAAGCTCAAGCTTTGGAAGCAAATAGAGCAGCCTTAGAGTCAAATAAGGCGAAAGTCATCATCCTAATGACTCGTCATATGGATGATTCGCTCCAGTACGAGTGTATGAATGAAGAAGACCCCAGAAGGTTGTGGGTCTCACTCGCAGAAAGATTTGGCAACGTCCGTGACTCCCTACTTCCTGACCTAGAAGTGAAATGGCATAGCCTCCGCTTTTGTGATTTCAAGTCAGTTCTTGACTACAACTCGGAAGCACTTCGCATTAAATCCTTAATGGAATTCTGTGGTAAAGATATCACAAATGAGATGTTGATTGAGAAGACTCTCTACCTTCCCTGCCTCTGCATTGATGGTTGCTAAGAACTATCGAATCGATGTTACTGCAGGGCGGATCACAAGGTTTCATGGGCTTGTTGGAGCTATGAATGTCGCTGAAAAGCATGACAACATCCTTATGAAGAACTATAATTAGAGATCCGTGGAAATAGAGCATATTTCGGAATCCAATTATAGTCACGCCCCTAAAAGAGGGCGCCAAAGGCGAAACCCTAATCTTAGGGATACTTCTAGACGTTTTGGTCCATATAATCTCTCTACTTGAGAACGTAACTGCAAAAATAGGCTAACACGGAACAGAAGAGGTCAACGTGGAAAGAGAGAGGGAGGCAACACCTTTGGCCATGTTGGTGGCGCCACCAACACTAAGAGCCATCTAAATGATGCTTTCAAAGCGCCTCAATCAATGGAGTCTGAGCAAAGAGATGTATCTTCTCGATGTGGAGTACCCGGTCATTAGGCACACATTTGTAGAGCTAGTGAAGAAATTGTCACCGCCTACAAAGCATATTGTGAAGCAAGAGAAGCTCACTATGTGGAACAAGAAGATCAAGAAGATGATCTAGAGTGAAGGGTTGAAGACTACAAATCTGGCTGGGATCAATAGATCGCAAATTCTGTTTAAGTCTTTTAATTTTTCAAGAGATGTAATAGGCAATTGCCATATATTTTTGTAGTAGATGCCAAATGGTTTAGTCTTTCTTCAAAATAGGCTCACTCAAAGTAAGTGTGATGTCTAGGAAGGTTCTGAGATTTGTGGTACTTAAGCGAGCCTTGCTCCACCGACATCTCTCTACTCACCTGGTCACATTTATTTTGGAATTACCTAAAGAAGTTAGACGACTACCATTGTTTTGCATTAGCTAGCATTTTGGATTAGATTTTCTTTGGTCGAAGAGACAATGATGTAAATCTGTTGGCTTATGAATAAAATTTCTAGTTCTTTTCATGACTCCATTTTGATTCTAAGCACATTACTTTGTGACTACGATGGCTAGGCCATAAGTGTTAATTCAAGGACATGGAATAGCCCAACTTCCCCTTGCCAAATGGCACCTTGATTACTGTCACAAAAAATCTCCACACTCCTAGGGCAAATCACACCTATGAATAGCCAACGGATTCCATGCGAAAACACATGTAGAGAATAGAAATGAGTTCCTTTGCGATACCTCTAATGATTGAAAAACAAAGGCGCATTTTAGAGAAGTTTATGTGTCTCTCTAGTAGACTCTATGTCACTATCCGAGCTATTAAATCCAATAAAGTTATGAGAGAAGATCTCTTGGATTTAGACACATATTGGCTTTTTCAGGACAAGATAGGTCATCTTAGTTATGATACGATGATCCGTCTACTAAAGTCTTCACATGGACATCCTTTCTCTTAAGCGAAACGAAGCATGAATCAAAAATTGATTCCTGGACTAAGTGTGATCGCCGCCGCTGCCTCCGGAGCTGCCACCGTCCACCACCAGCCTAGGGCTGGCATAATCCTTATCCATGACGCCATGGATAGCGTACATCATGGTGATGACGCCCCAGGTGATGTTGCAATCACCAACTTTTCTTCAAATGGCGTTTCAAACGCTTAGACCCAACCAAAATCCTCATTGGTTGATTCTACGGCCTCTCGCTCATTTTACAAAGCCTGTTCCTTAGGGAAATTAGGACTGCGACCGTCCTATGCAAAGGATATGAAAACGCTCATTATGTTCTTACATAGGAACCGTAGGGATTCCATGGACTGATTCAACCAACCTGTGGATGTTTAAATATCTCATGATGTTGGTTGAGACGAAAACACGCTGGTCACATGTTGTGCCATTGTCCACTTGTAAAAGCTTCTTATGCTATACTCCTAACACATACCATATAACAACAGGCTCACTCCCCGGATCATCCTATTCAGTAAATTGGATTTGACATTGCTAGAGAGTTTACATTGAAGACTTTCGATGGTTATTGCATTGGGACTGATGTTGGACATCATATTCCCATGAACATACCCAAATGGTCTCGCAAAAACGACTACGATGGTAGTCCGGACTTTGGTAATGCGCACTAATCTCCTTACATCGGCTTGGGGTGATGCGATATCGCATGCAACTATGCTAATTCGTCTACGACCAATTGTCACTCAATCTACCTCTGTGTTACAGTTAGGCCTGGGCTCGGGTTGGGCAGGTCCGAAATTATACTAAGATGAGACCGAGTCGGAAGTGATCGGTCAGGTTCGGTTTGGGCTTTTTGAAAACCTGAAACGACATAAAACCGACCCGAAACCGGCCGGTTCGAGCTTTCGGTCTTTTAAGGTCCAAAGCACAATTTAGGACTTTAGGACCTTTAGGTACTTCAGTTCAGAGCCTGGTTTTTTCCCTAGGTTTTTTACCAGTTTACTTGCCTGCAATGAGTGCAATTGTGCAATCCCTCAATCCAAAATCCAAATCAATAGAACTAAAAGACATCAAACATTCAAAGTTCAAATTGATCAACAATCAACTCATCAAACTATCAAAGTATCCAACCAATAGCAAGTCAGCCAAGTCTGCAAGACTGCAAGTCAGCCAAGTCTGCAAGACAGCAAGTCTACAACACATCAATACAAGCCATTACAATTTCCAAATCAACAGAAATACAAAATTACAAATGTAGCACATCAAGACATCAAGTCATCAACATAACTGCAGAAGTTCTGAAATAAACAAATACTGAAACACAAAGCAATGTGCATTTCTGCAATCTGCAGAATGCAATCTAATGAATTAAATATTAATGCACAACACAATAACAGTTTAACACAATAAACCAGCAAGCAGCAACTTCACTCTCCACTCTTCAGTCTCCGCTCTCCAGACAACCAAAGCTCGGCTTGATCAACAAGCCCACAACTCAACATTCCACAACTCTACTTCTAGATTTCCACTTTTCCAGTCAGTCTGCAATCTGCATTCATAACATTCATGCATAGACTTAACATTCATGCATTGATTCAATGATCCAACATTTCACAACAACACTTCATCTTCCACAGAATTACAAATTTACAATGTAGAGTAAAAGTGTCAATGCCAAGTAGTCTTCCAAGCTTAAAAATGTTGTTTTAAACTAAAAGCACTGATGCACATAGTTTAAACTTTAAACTTTTATTTTTTTCAAACAACACAGCAGTTCATCGGTTCATCCCATTACAAAATCACAATTGCATATTGCACATTTACAAAAACAGAAGTACAATTTCAGATTGCACATTTAGAACCTTCTTTGATGCTTTACAAAAACACATTTACAAAAACACACAAGGACAGAAACAACCAAACAAACCTTCTGCAGTTACCTTATTTAGCTGTATTCTTTAATGCTTTACTGGTAGATGGCTTCTCAGTCTGCTCCACTGTGGAACCTTCTTCTCTTGCATGTTCTGCAAAACTCAAAAGTGCAACATTACAGAACTTGAAAATTTGATATCACATCATTCACATGTCACAGAAGTAGTAAAAACTTGAAATAAATTAAAGTTACAGTTTGCAATCATACCTTCCTCCACACTTTCATAAAATTCAATGTCCTCAATAATAGGAACATATTGAATGTTGTTGATGCTCTCCGACCTGATCCAGTTTTGGTAGCATATTAATGCCTCCACTGTTTTGGGAGTTAGAGAACTCCTAAAGGGATCAATGACCCTTCTACCAGTGCTAAAGCAAGACTCACTTGCCACTGTGCTCACTTGTATTGCCAAAACATCCTTGGCAAGTGCAGTAAGGTTAGGATACTTGGCACCATTCATCTTCCACTACTCCAATATATCCCACTTTTGAGGAATTGCAGGCTTTTCAATCGGGTCCAATAGGTATCTATCCACTTCATGGCCAACAACTGCTTCGTCGGAGTCTTCCAATTCTCTCTCCCAATCTTGTTCCATGTCTGCTATTTTTCCAGTAGCCTCAATCTGCCTTTTGGAGCTGGATTTGCTGCCTTGGCTAACTGAGCCTCTCCACTTTTAGCTTTTCCAGTCCTTGAAGTACTCAAGGATGAGCTCATTGAGCTGTACAGATCATAAAGAGACCTTCGAAGCTCTTTAAGCTCTGATGACTTCTTCTTAATGTCATCAGTCTCCATTTTCAGCCACTTATTGCAGATGCTTTCAAAGTTTTTGATCTTGAACCTTGGGTTTAACACTAAGGCAATGAATAAAAGTTGATTGCAGTTGTCCAAGCTCCCAAAATACTTATCAAACTTCCCTCTCATCTTCACAGCCATATCGAACAAGATCTTTTCAGTCTCCGAACCAGTGCACATATGAGGTTAGTGAACAATTCATCAATCTCAGATTTGATGGCCACTATATCATGAAAATCTTTCCATGATGTTGGGTGATTTGAGGCACTAATCCTCATTGTCACATCATAGAAGACTTTTAAAAACCTCACAAACACTGCAGCCTTTTCCCAATCCTTTTTAACTGGTGGCCCTATCCTTTTTCTCCTCGGTTTCCTCCTTGAATCAGACCCTCCAACTAGCAGCTCATCATCTTCCTCATCGATATCTTCATCCTCATCAAAGTACTTCTCGTACTTGCTGTCCTCCTCATCTGCCATTCTAACTAAGGCTTTTCGCAGCTCTAATGTAGTGTCTAGCATTAGAAAGGTGGAGTTCCACCTTGTTGGTACATCGAGAATGCAAACCTTCTTACTCTCAACCTTCTCCTTCTCTGCACACATTTTAAAAACATCAAGTCTTTGTCCACTACTCCGGACATATCGTATCGCATTCCTAATTGAAGCAACTGATCTCTCCATCATTTTAAGGCCGGATATGACAATGAGGTTCAGAATATGTGTAAAGCACCAAACATGCAGGTACTTACCTCCAAGAACATGTGGTTTCTCCCAGCCTAACATCTTCTTCCTAATGTAGTCAATTGCAACCTTGTTTGCACTTGCATTGTCAACAGAAATGCACAAGACTCTCTCAACTTCCCAATCAAGCAAACATGCCTCCAACAACTTCCCAATGCTAGTGCCCTGATGATTAGGAATCACCCTAAAATTGAGTATTCTTTTGTGCAATGTCCATCCAGAATCAACAAAATGGGCAGTCAAAACCATGTAGTTTATATTTTGCACCGATGTCTTTGTGTCGAGGGTCAAGCACAGGCAATGAGACTTTAACTCTTTCTTAAGCTCAACTTTTGCTGCTTTATACATAGATAGGAACTGTTTCACGATAACCCTCCTAGAAGGTACATCCCACCTAGGCACAGCCACACGACAAAAATATCTAAAGCCAGGCCTTTCGATGAAACTGAAAGGCAACTCATCCATGACTATCATCTTGCAGATTGCCTCCCTGCAAGCTTCCTGAGTCCATTTTTGCATCACTAACTCCTTAGTTCCACCGGCAATTAACACCTGCTGCCCACTTTCTAAATCAACCCTACCAGGACATTTTTTGTATACCTCAAGAATGTGTCTCCAAAGTGAACTAGTTCCATTTCCATAACTATCGCATGCAAGATCAGTACCACAGTAATTGCATTTAGCTCTCTCTTTAACACAATTTTGAACTTTCTTACCATCCTTAATCTAGAAGTGAGGCTTCTCGATCTTCTTGAAGTGCAACCACACCCAAGATCTTCCGGCAGGTTTTTCTTCTTTTTCTTCTACATTTGCATCATCTCTAGCATTGCTGGCTCCAACAATTTTAGCTCCAGCTGCTTCACCACGTTTTCTCTTCTCAGCACCCTTCCTCTTCGAGCTTTTGAATGTTTTGGGAATCGTTTGAACCCACGAAGCATCAGTTGGTGTTGGGAGAGCAATGGCTTTTGAATTGGAATCGGAACTTTGGGATGAATTGGAATCAGAACTATGGGATGATTGCGGAGTTGAAGCCATGAAATTTGGGGAATTTTTAATCTAGAATGGGGTTGAAATTTGGATATGGTTTCGAGATCGTGCTGAGATGGTTTTAACTTTTCAGAGATTGGGTTTTCAAAAAATGGGGAAGAACACGAGTGTTTTCTGAAATGGGGTTGAAATTTGGAAATGGTTTCGAGATCGGGCTGAGATGGTTTTCAGAGACTGGGTTTTCAGAAAATGGGGAAGAACACGAGTGTTTTCTGAATTGGGGTTGAAATTTGGAGATGGTTTCGAGATCGGACTGAGATTATTTTCAGAGACTGGGATTTCAAAAAATGGGGAAGAACACGAGTGTTTAGGATAGAGAGCCTGAGATGGTTTCGAGAGAGAGAGAGAGGCTAAGATTGGGAAAATGCCAAAATGGGTTAGGCACGACTGTTTTAGTGTTTAGGTTTTTTTTTTTTTTTTTTTAATAAATATTTAGTATATTAATATCACCCAATGATAGAGGGAAAAATGGCAAATGATGGGAAAATCGGGCCGGTTCAGGCTTTCGGTCTATAGTATGTGAGGACCAAGACCGAACCGATATAATGCAATCGGGTCGGGTTTTGAACCGACACTACTACAAAAACTGCATCACACAACGGTGGAAATCTGTTGTGTGATGTGCACCATGTCTGTCGTCTATCTCGATGTTGTGTGATGAGCACACTCACACAACGGTGAAACACCGTTATCTGAATATCATAGACACAACGCATTGCTTATAACCGTTGCACCAGTTCTGCGCATGCCAA